>JAQZBX010014721.1:0-38310 GCA_029593785.1 Cabassous unicinctus
GCCCTGCTAACTGTGCCTCAAGGGCCTCACGTTCAATCCAGGTTAGTGGGCATTAGGGCTCAAAAATAAGGCAAAGTAAACTTTACCACTCTAGACCAGAAAGAGTCTGGGGGCTTGATCCTAGCAAAGCATTAAGAAAAGCTGTGCATCAAGGCCTGTAAAGAATGGGTTCAGGGACCCCTTGTGACTGTTTGGGGGGCCCTGAATTCTTCTTCAGATTGCTTATTAAGAGTGTATGGAAACACTACTGAGTTTTGTGTATCAATCGTGTAACCTGTCACTCTGCTGAATTAATTTATTAGCTCTGATAGGTTTGCTGTAGATTTTTCGGGACTTTCTAGGTACAGGATCACTTTATCTGCAAATATCAAACTTTTACTTCTTCTTTTCTTTTCTCCCCCTTTTTTTTTTTGTTGTTGTTGTTGTTGCCTGATTGTTTAGCTAGACTATCTAGCCCTATTTTGGACAACAGTTGTGACAGTGGGCATCCTTATCTATCTTGTTCCCAATCTCAGTGGGAAAGCTTTCAGTCATTATTGAGTAAAATGTTAGCTGTAGGTTATTCATATATGCCCTTTATCATGTTGAACAAGTTTCCTTCAATGACTCCTATCTTTTGGAGTGTTTTGTTAAGAAAAGATGCTGGATTTTGTCAAATGCCTTTTCTGCATCAAACAAGGGTGATCATGTGATTTTTCTTCTTTGATTTATTAATGTTGTATATTACACTGATTGAATATCTTGTGTTGAACCACACTTGCACACCTGGAATAAATCCACTTGATCATGATGAATAATTCTTTTAATATGTTGTTGGATTCAATTAGCAAATATCTTGTTGAGGATATTTACATCCATATTAATTAGTGACATGGGTCTGTAATTTTCTGTTTTCATAATAACTTTACCTGGCTTTGGTATTAGGGTGTGTATTAATCAGCCAAAGGGGTGCTGATGCAAAGTACTAGAAATTTGTTTGGTTTTATAAAGGTTATTTATTTGGGGTAGATGCTTACAGCTACCAGGCCCTAAAGAGTCCAACTCAAGGTACTATAAGAGGTACTCTCTCACTCAAAGTCGTTTGCCATGTGTTGATCAAGATGGTAGGCCATGTCTGCAAGGGTTCAGCCTTCCTCTTACTCCTAAGGCTCCATGGTCCCAGCTCCTTGTGATCTCAGTTATAGGCTGGAGTAAGGCTTTGTCTCTTTCCCTGGGACTCAATTCTTTCCAGGCTCAGCTGTTCTGTTCTTTCCACAAGGTCATCTGTAGGCTCTCAGGCTCTCTATCTTCCTGTGGCCTCTGCTGTGTCTATGGAGCCACTTCTATTCCTCTGTGTTCTTCTCCTGTGTATTACTCCCCAGGCCTCCAGCATGAAAACCTAAACTCTCTCCTCTGCTGTGTGGTTTTCCTACTGATGTGTCCAAATCAAAGCCTTAATCATAATTTAATCAAGTAAAAGTGAAATATTTTAATCTAATATACCCAGAGGAACAGAACATTTACAAACATAATCCAATATCTATTTTTGGAATTCATAAATAATATCAAACTGATACAGGGTGATATTGACATCATAGAATGAGTTTATTGGTGTTCTTTCTTGTTCAATTTTTTGGAAGAGTTTGAGTAAGATTGCTATTAAATCTTCTTTGAATGCCTGGTAGAATTCACCTGTGAAGCCATCTGATCCTGAGCATTTCATTTTGGGAAATTGTTTGATGACTGTTTAAATCTCTTTACTTGTAATTGCTTTGTTGAGTTCTTCTATTTCTTTAAGGAACAGTGTAGTTGGTTCATATGCTGCTAGATATTTTTCCTTTTCATCTATATTGCCTCAGTGTTGGCCTACAGTTGTTCAGAGTACCCTCTTATGCACTTTTTTACTTCTGTGGGGTCGATAGTAATATCCCCATTTTCATTTCTGATTTTATTTATTTGCTTATTCTCTCTTTATTTCTTTGTCACTCTAGGTAAGGGTTTGTCAATTTTGCTGATCTTATTGAAGAACCAATTTTTGATTTTGTTAATTCTTTCTATTGTTTTTTTACCTCAATTTCATTTCTGCTATGATCTTCTTTTATTTCAATCCTTCCACATGCTTTGGGCATAGTTTGTTGTTCTTTTTCTGGTTCATCCAGATGTGTAATTAGGTCATTGATTTTAGTTCTTTTTTTTAATTGTAAGTATTGAGAGATATAAATTTCCTTCTCAGCATTGCTTTTGCTGCCTCCCATAAGTTCTAATATGGTATGCTCTCATTTTCATTCATCTCATGATATTTAATATTTTGCAATTTCGTCTTTGACTCTGATTATTTAATAGTGTGTTGTTTAATCTGCATATACTATGAATATTCCCTTTTCCTACCTGTTGTTGATTTCCAGCTTTTTTCCCTTATGATCAGAGAAAGTGCTTTGTATAATTTGATCTTTTAAATTTATTGAAAGCTGCTTTGTGACACAAAATATGGTATATCCTGGAGAAAGATCCATAAGCACTATGAATATGTTTCCTGTTGTTTGGGTGTGGAAAATTCTGTATATGTCTAATAGGTTTTGTTTGCTTATCATATTATTTAAGTTCGCTCTTTCTTTATTGCTCATCTGCCCAGATTTTGATCTTTGGTTTTATCTGCAATTTCTTGTATTCACCACTCTTTTTACACATTTAGTTACACATACTGATATAATCAGGATGCCCCAAATTACATAAGGTAAACAAGCCTATCGCTCCTGTGTTTTCTCTTCAGGTTGTAGCACTCCATTTAGTGTGTCCTGAAGAGCCAGTCTCTTCATTAAAAACTCTGTCAGTTTCTGTTTAACTATGAATATACTAAACTTGCCCTTAATTTTGAAAGACAACCTTGCCAATTATAATGTTCTTGGATGGCTGCTTTTCTCTTTCAGTATCTCAAATATATCATACTACTGCCTTCTTGCCTCCATGGTTTCTGATGAGACATCAGCACTTAATCTTATTGGGCATCCCTTGTATGGGATACATCAGTTTTCTTTTGCTGCTTTCAAGATTCTCACTTTATTTTTGGCATTTGACATTCAGATTAGTACGTGTCTCAGACTAGGTCTATTCAGATTTATTTGAATGGGAGTAAGTTGTGACTTTCATTCCCATAAGATATGCCACTTTTCTATGTATGCTTTCAAATTCTTTTTTGTGTTCACTCAGTGTCTTCTTCATGTCCTTAATCTCTTTAGCAATCTCACTGAATTTATTAAAGAGATTTGAATGAACATCTATGATTAGTTGTCTTAACTTCTTTATGTCATCTAGAAGCTTATTTTACTCCTTTGATGGAGCCATATCTTCCTGTTTCTTGTTATGGATTGTAGTTTTTTGTTGGTGTTTTAGCATCCCATTTACCTGATGTATTTATTCTGGTCTCAGTTTCTGTCTTTAGTCTGTGGCTTTCCATTTGATTGTCTTTGTGCTACAGTTACTCTTTGATACTTGGTGTAACTTAATTTGGAGCTTTATAGTGGCTTGTATTTGGCCCATCTGAATTTTTTCAGTTCTTTACACTCTATTTATTTTCCTTTATCCATTGCTGTTTGTGGAATAGGATGTAAGGATGCAATTGTTACTGTAAGCCATGGAGGCTAAAGCTGTTCACATTGCCCCAAGAACCAATGAAGCTTCTTCTACCTTTTTACCCTTTCAGGGTAGGGATGGAGCCACAGTCATGTGCAGTCATCCAAACCATGCATGCAAGACCATTTGTAGTTGCCTTTAGAGACTGATGAAGATCCATGCTCCTTCTTCTTCTGTCTTGGGAGGGATGGAGCTGCAGGTGTGGGCAGCAAACTGAGCTGTGTGTCAAAACTGCCCAAAGTTACTCAGGTAGACTGATGAAGCACCAGTCCCCTCCTCCCTTGCCATAAGTTAGAATGGAGCCCCTGGTGTGCCCAGGAATCTAGAATGTGTAGGCTGAAAACAACTACTGTTACCCTGAGAGGGTGAGGGAGCACTCTCCCTCCTCTTGTTTTGTAGGGCCAAGGATGGAACCACAGATGTGTCCAATAATCTAGTCTGTGTGGACCAAAAGTGGTTGCAGTTACCCAGAGAGGCTGAGGGAGCACTATCCCTTCTGCCCTGTAAGAGGCAGGGATGGAATCAAAAGAGTGCCCAACCCTTTTATCCATAAGGGCTAAAAGGTTGAGTATGCAATATCACCCTCCTGTCCTATTGGATGCAGAGATGTAACCACAGGTTTGCCGCCAAACTAGTCCATGTAATCTGAAAGTGACTGCAGTTGCATGGAGAGGCTAAAGGCTCACTATACTTCCTCCTGCCCTGTCAGGGGCAGGGATGGATCCAGAGATCTGTCCATGTGGCTGAATATTCCTGAAGTTGCTGGGAGAGGTTGAGGAAATCCCTTTCCCCTCCTGTCCTATTGGGGGGTCAGAAGATAGCCACAGATGTGTACAACAATCCAATCTGTGTAGACCAAAATTGCCTGCAGGTGTCCAGGGAAGCAAGTGCAGCTCCCCTTATCTTACTCCCTGCCAGAGACGGGGCTGGAGCCTAGGCTAGCGATGCAGTCTGACCTGGGTGGAAAGAAGATGATCCTTACCTTCATTGTGATTTTCAATCAACCCTGCTTTCCCTTCTGTTTTGGGTTGGGTTAAAATGGAGGCTACTGGCCTATTTCAGAATTGGACAGGTTCAAACTTTAGCTGTTCTTAGGACTGGACTTTAGCTAGCCAAATTTATTAATCAGTTGCTGAAATCAATGTTAACCATCTCTTCCTTCCCCATTTTTGGTAACTGGAGCTTTCACTTCCAGCCAGGGATTAGTTTCTGAGGCAGCTTGAGTCACCAGTGGGGCAGATGAGAACCAGCCTCCAAGATGTGGAATGCTCTACTTATGAATGTTCACAGCAGATGATCTTCAGGTCTCCTAATGTCCCACCCAAACAGGTGAATTAGATAACCTGGCTGATTACTAACTGCACTGTAGGACAAACTTACTTTTGGAGCTTCTTATTGTGCCACATCTTTCCCCTCTAGATTTCTTTTTTTTTAATATTTCATTTTTTGTTTGTCATGTTCAGGTTTTCCTCTACATTCTTGAACATATGATAGCTGTTTAATATCTTTTTTTACTATTCTATCATCTCTTTCATTTGTGGATCTGCTTCTATTAGTTGATTTTTATGGTATGATTCATATTTTCTTTCTCTTATGCAAGTCTGGTAAATTTTATAATCCATACTAGATATTGCAGACTTTGTAATTTTTACATTGTTGAGATCTGGAATTTTTTGTATTTATTTAACCCACATAGAATTTGTGGGAACCCTTTGAGACTTGCTTTTAAGTTTTGTTATGGTGAATACAGAGAAACGTTTCATCTGAAACCAATTTCCTGTTCCTTCTCTGCATTAGAGTCCTAAATTCAAGTTTTTATTGATAAGATAGGTAATGTAAATAAATTAAGCCTGGCTGTAAACAATAAAATAACATGATGGGGTCATGGATTACTGTAACATATATGCCTGGTATAAGATAAATATATATAAAGGATTATTTTTAAGTGGACTGTAATATGTATAAAAAATATCTGGATCTAATAAGCATGTAAGTCTAGTTTAACTCTAGGTACTGAGAAACCATCAAAGACATTTTGTACAAAAGTTGAAAAAAGGCATTCAAACACCCATATATTGACAAACATAAAAATTAATGTGCTAAATTCTTTAGTCTGCTCACCATCTGAGGGCTTAAAATGTTTTGATGATCTTATTTAAAAACTACAGACCTTGCTTATCAACAATACGTTGTACCAGTTGTCAATAAAGCACATGATTTGGATGTATGACAAGCATTTAATGGAGCTTTGGAAGCAAGTGGACAGATTAGAGGAAATGGATAAGGCATAGTGTTTCTAAACATGTTGTTTATAATGTGCTTCTTATAGAGACTATTGTGCAATTTTTCAGACATTCTGGGTCAAAAATTTTATGTACAAAGAAAGCAATTTAGCCCAACTAATTATTTCATTTTGAAATTGTACTTATTTAATTAAAAAAAAAAAAGCAGACATAAAAGAAAAATTAGAAATTTTGTTTTGCCTTCTCAATCTTGGAAATTGAGCATTAAAGGGAAAAAATCTCTAACTTCTCTTTATTTGCAAAGTATAGACAAATTGGCTCATATTTTCCATCAGTATAGCAGTGTTAATACTCATAAGAAAAGTAAGTAATATGAATGCAGTTGGGAGGCAGAAGGGTGCATCAGTAATATTGTGGGCTTGGTAGCTTCATATGAATTCAAGTTCTTCCATTTACTTCCCCTATGACTTGGGACACATAGCATAATCTTTCTGAGTTCCTATGATATAAGACATAATTCTTTTTTCTTGATATGTTTTGAAAATAAAAGATAATGAATAAAATGACTGGCATATAATAAGTGCTCATTAAATGGTGACTCTTAGGAAGATAATAATGATCAACTCATCCTACAACCTGCATTAAGAATAAATATTTAAAGCATAAAACTTGAGTTTCTTATTAAAGAATGTCAAAGTTTAAATAGAAATCTTATTTGTATTGTTTGAGAGTAGTCATATTCAGAATGCATTTTACTACCTTTGCAAGTGTTCTAGGAAAATAGTTAAAGCCTATTGAGTAAACTTCCTTTCTATGGAGAGTTTAACATTAGTGATGTGTATTTGGAGGGATAAAGTGATTTGTAATATTCTCTCTCATAGCTGTATTGTTAGAAAATTTAATGACTTACATGTCAGAATGCTGTAAAAACTATAAAGCTTCAGAGAAACATATACAGCTGTTACTAGGAATTTTTAGTATTTTTCATCTTTGATTATAATTTAAATAAAAGCAAGTACATAGATTGTTTTATTTTAGTGCAACACATTATGCCTTAATTAATCCAGGAGTTCCCTGTTGAGGAGATATGATGATACAATTCAATTGATTTTATTTGTCCTTTAATTTGCAACTAGATCAATAGAGTCAGATGTATCCACTAAAGATATTAAATCTCTAAAATGCTAGAGGAAATGGAGATTCAATTGTAAACAAAATATTTCACTGGCATTGACATCAGTCATGCAGAAAGAATTTCCAAAATGTTTGCCAGGATCATTGAATATATTGCATCAAAGTGACAACATAGATGGATTTGATTATTTTTGCTTAGAAAGATTCATTTCTTTACTCCTTCAAGTGTTTGTCAATTTACAAAAGTTGGGGTGGATTAATATTATTTTTTATTTAGTGCCATAGCCATTTTGGGAGATAATTCAGGGTTAATCAGGTATGTGAGTCATAGATTAATTTGCTTTCCCTGGTAGACAACCTGAAATCTATACGATTTACTGCATATTGTGATGCACTGGAGATTTAAGACTAATTGTAGTGAAACTGTGTTTAATTTGATAAAATAGAGTGTAGAAATTCAATAGTTCTTTACAATGCCAATCTGATATTGACTGCTGAACAAAAGTTAACCAAAAATTCATTTTCTCAAATAATATAATTAATAAATTTATTAATCAATTATTATATTTTGATTGCATATGGCTATTATTTATAGAATGGAAATACTTATTGGTAAGTAGCTAATTCATTTACTCTAAAATTACTTTTAATCATAAACATCCATACTTTGGTAACATATGTTATTTTCCTAAGAAATAGGAATAATTTTTGTTTATATAATGAGGATTTCAGGAAGTTCTTTTAAAATATCTCTAGTATGAAAATTTATGCATCATTTAAAATTCATACACATTAATGTGGAGAAAAGTAAGTTGAAATTTTACTTTTAAATAAGTAGCATTTTTTAAGTTGGCAAAGGTGTAACAGCACATTTGAATTACCACCACAGGAATACAAAAATCTGTACCAAATGTTTAAAATTTAGCTTAATAACTTAAGGTTATTAGAACATTGGGCAAGTGGTAGGTAGGAATAGTATTTTCCTTAACATTAGAAAAATGTTCCAATGTACTTGTTTCTTTATACGTAGAGAAGAAACTGTATTCTAGAAAATCATAATTGACATGGTGGTAGAAATTAAGGTTCTATTACTTTGTGGCTTAAATTTAGTTTTGGTTAAAATACATAATTTGTATTGTTAATTTTTTTGAATGACTCCACAAGAGGGAATAACTTGTATTATTCTGTCAAGGAAAGACAAAAAATTTATTCTAAAAGTGGCAAAGCATTAATTTTGACTTGAAATTTGAAATCCATTTCCATGGCAAAATTATGTCTATTTATTATGAGGATGCTTGTTCCAAAACCCCCAAATCCTTAGTAGAATTTAAGATATGTGTGTGTGTTGGGTATTTGTATATAAATGAAAATGTCTTTGCTTTTCAAAAAGAAATTCCCTGGGATATATTTTTGTCCAATATGTCTGATTAAGACACTTAGTTATATTATGTAGCTTACCAGCTGCTAAAACAGATATCATTCAAAGGGTTGGCTTATACAATGGGAAATTTATTGGCTCATTTTTTGGAAGATAGACAAAATTCTAAATCTAAGTATAAGGAAGGTGATGGTTTCTTTCTAATTACTATGGCATTCTCGGGCTGGTTGCCAGTGATCCTTGGTCATTGGTTTTCTTGGCAGGTGGCAACACACATGGTTGTGTCTTCTGTCTTCTCTGAGTTCCATTGACTTCTTGCTTCTTGCTGGGGCTGTCTCTCTTTATGTCTGAATTTCATTCTGCTTATAAAGGACTCCAGCAAACAAAATTAAAGCCCAGTGTGATTCATTTGGGTCACACCTTAATTGAGAGCCTATTTACAATAGATCTAAGCCCACCAAAAAGTGTACTAAGACCAGCAACATGTCTGATGTGGAGAACAGAATTCAATCCACCACAGTAGCATAAAATGGTAGCAAAGATCTTTATATTAAGAAATCATTCAGGAATGCAAGAAAAGAAAGAAAATTTTAAAACAATAGAATTCACATATTGTGTTAGTATCATAAGCATCTATAACATACCCGTGTTACAGTCATTGGAAAAATAAAGCAAATTAATGGGATTGTAACCTATTCTTTTTCTACCCTTGAAAGTTAATTCCATCACTAGAATTCATATTTTTTAATTGGTTTAGTTTGAAATCTCTTTTATATATTTGTGTTACAAATCTACATGATATAATCCTAATGGATCACTGACCCAGTATATTTTGTGCTCTTATGCTTACTGAAATATTTGTTAGAATTAGGGATTTAAGAAAAGGGGCATTACTACTGTCAATCATATCTTAGTTATGACAGAAGTCTTCCTGAGATAGCTTAATGAAGCTGTCTACAATTCAACTAAAACACAACAGTAAAATTACTGTAAATCTAAATGATTGACATATGTCAGTAATGGAATAATATGGAGGATTTGATTTTCCTGAAATATTTTTTTTCTTCAGAGTCAATATCCTGTGTGAAAAAATTTAAACCTATAACAGTTATATACAAAAATGAAGAAAAGATATCCCACTGTTCATTTTCAGGTAATTATACCTTCTGTTTTACCATTGAAATAAAGTTATTTGAGCCTTTGAAGGATGAAAAAGGCTCCAAAATACCTAAATAAAAGTGTTAAAGTAAAATTGCTAAATATTTGAATGTTGAAAATGTCACCATGTACATATGATTTTTGTTATATTTTAAAAATATGTAGATTAGATTTAGAGTCAATATTTTTAATTAGCATGTTAAAATACTTTCAAATTTTTAAATCAAAGCATTTAAATTTAGTGCATGATTATGGATATATTTTAGTATGTGGGCAAGGGAGTCTTAAAAGTATCTAGGTTATACATCCTTCTTTGAATATTTGGCAAGTGGTGAAGTGGGAATAGTATTTTACCCTGGCAGGAACAAAATATATAAAGCTCTTAAATTATATTAAGGAGATTGAGACAGTTTCTATACCTGAGATTTGAGAGAAGCAGTCATAAATCCTCTATAAAATAAGATAATACAATCATAGATCTCAAGGTAAATTTAAATATAATTCTTAAAATGTATTCAGCACTCAAACAAAAATAAATAAAAACTCAAGGAGAGAAGATGACATATTTGAAATCCAGTAAATAGAAACAAAAAGGTCCACATGTTGTGAAGTTTTCAGATACAGTCTTTTAAAATATTTAGGAAACTAAAGTCAAGATTGAGAATTTAATGAGATAACTAAATAAGTGGTTTTCAGTGGAAAATAAAAACATCAAAGTTAGGAAGTTAGAAAAAATTCACACCAAAGAAATCAAACAAGTTGATAGAGGAAAACTAATAAAAAATAAAGAACATACTTCAATTAAATATGACTACATAAGATAATGAAACATCCTTAAAAGTTGTGAAATAACAGTTAAATTAAAAAGGAAAAAGGATCAAAATGACACCAAAGTCTTCAAAAACAACATCATAATCAAAATGAACCTTAAACAGAATAAATCCAGATAGACCTACTCCAAGACACCAAGTACTCAGAATGGCAAATGTGAAATACAAAGAGAGGATTCTGAAAGCAGCAAAAAAAAAAGTACATCACAAAAAAAGGGAAACTCAATAACATTAAATGCTGAATTCTCATCAGAAACCATGGAGGTGAGAAGGCAGTGGTATGATATATTTAAGGTAATGAAAGAGAAAAACTGCCAGGCAAGAATTCTTTATTCAGCAAAAACTGTCCTTCAAAGATGAGGGTAAGTTTAAAGTCTTCAAGACAAACAAAACCTGAAAGAGTTTGTTACTAAAAGAACAAATTTATCAGAGATACAAGAGGGAGCTCTGCAGCCTGTAAGGAAAAGACAAGGGCAAGAGACTTGGAGAAGAGAGTAGAAAATGAAGATTATTAGTAAAGGTAACTAAAAGGGTAAAAAGACAGACAATAGTAAGAAATGACAACAGAAAATCAAAGGATAAAATAGATGATGGAAGTAATGCCTTTACAGTAATAACATTGAATTTTGATGAAGTGAACTGCCCAGCAAAAGGCAAAGACAGCAGAATGGATAATATAGATAGATATAGATGATACAGATATAGATATAGATAGATATATAAACTGTCTATAAGCTGTCTACAAGACACTTACCTTAGATGCAAGGATAAAATCAGACTTATAGTGAAATTTGGAAAAAGATATTCCATGCAAATAGTAAACAAAAAAGATTTGGAGTAGCTATATGAATATCTGACAAAATAGATTTTAAATGTAAAACTCTTATAAGAGATGAAGAAGGTCATTATATATTAATAACAGGGACATTCACAAAGAAGACTAACAATCAGAAATATTTATGCACCTAACCTTGGTTCCCCAAAATATATGAGGCACACACTGGAAAAACTGAAGGTAGAAATAGATATCTCTACAATAATAGTTGGAGATTTCAACACAACCATCTCAGCATTTGAGAAAACATCTTGACAGAATATAAATTAAGAAACAGAGTTTGCATAATATTATAAATAAAATAGACCTAACAAACATTTAAAGAGTCTTACAAGCCAAAACAGGAGGACATACATTCTTTTCAAGTGCTCAAGTGGTGGATCTTTTCCCAGGAAAGATCATATTTTGGGTCAAAAGACAAGACTCAATACATTTTAAAAGGTGGAAATTATGCAAATCACTTTCTATGATCATAATGGAATGAAGCTGGAAATCAACAACGTTTTTGTGCTTCAGATGATTTTGTTAAGAAGATTGAAAAGGCACCCTAATCAATGAAAGAAAAATTTCAAAAACCACATATCCCATAACTATTTCCTTACTATCTTACATAAAAAGACCACAAAACTCAAGGATGAAAATAACAATCAAACTAATTAAAAGATGGACAAAAGATTTAGACATTTTTCCCAAGAAGAAACACAAATTGTCAAAAAGCACATGAAAAGATGTTCAACATCACTTGGTATTAGGGAAATGCAGATTAAAATTACAGTGAGATAACATTTCACACCTTAAAAAATGGCCATTATTTAAGAAAAAAGAGAAAACTACAAGATCTGGAGAGGATATGAGAAATAGTAACAACCCTTCACTGTTGGTGGGATGTAAAATGGTGTAGCCTCTGTGGAAGATAGTTTGACTGTTTCTCAGGAAATTAAAAACAGAACTGCCATATAATAAGGCAATCCTGTTACTATGAATATATTCATAAGTACTGAGAGCAAGGATGCAAACAGACATTTGCACACCAGTGTTCATAGCAGCATTATTCACAATTACTAAAAGATGGAACAGTCTAAGTGTTCATGAACAAATGAATGGACAAACAAATGTGGTATATACATACAATGGGATACTATTAAGTTGTAAGAAGAAATGAGCTCGACATGCATATGACAACACGGATGAACCTTGAGGACATTATGTTGAGTGAAATAAGGCAGGCACAATAAGACAAATATTGTATGGTCTCACTAATATGAACGAAATACAATGACTATACTCTTGGAATTAAACAACCTAGAATTCAGGTTTCTAGGAGATAGAATGCATGTTGAGAAGGGAAAGCTGATAGTGAACGTATGTGTAATGTTTAATAAGGTGGATTGTAAATATGTGGAAATCATAGACAGTAACACATTATAGTGAGTATAATCAACACTGCTGATTTATAAATGTGATTAGGGCTGAATGGGGTAATCTAGGGAGGTTTTTGTCAATTGAAAGAAAGCTAGATGATTATCTAGGGATTTATAACAGTGATTTCAGTTGTGGATAATGATTGTGGCTAATAATACAAATACAAGAATGTTCCTTTATTACAAAGTGTTAAGAAGATGGAGATACATGGGAAAAATAAAACTAAGGTAATATATAGACTATAGTTTAGTAGCAATAATGTAATATTTTAACAGCAATGGCAAAGAAGGTATATATATCAAGGCCAGGGTCAATAATGGGGGTAAAAGATGAAATGGAATTTTTCCTTTTGGAAGAATGAGAATGTTCTGAAATGGACTGAACTGACAACAGCACTTTTCTGGGATGAAGCTGAGAGCCACTAAATGTACATTTATATGGGTTTAATTAGAGAGGACACTGTATAACACAGTGTTCCGATGGTGTGTGATGGATTGTGATTAATAGTACAATATGAGAATGTCCTCATACTAATACATGGTGTTAATAATAGGGTAGTTTTTGGGAAAATACATTACATATAAGCTATGGACTCTGTAGATAACAGTAATATTGTAATGCTCTTCTTTCATCATTTGTAACAAATATGTCACAACAATGAAAGTTGTTGGTGGTGGAGTGATGTATGGGAACCCTGTATGGTATGCATGGTTGTTCTTTACAAATTTGAAATGAAAAAATCTTTTGAAAAAAATGATAATGTAGATCTATAATTATGCCTTTGGAAAGTTGTCCATGATATAATACTAGGTAAGAAAATCAGGTTAGAAAATATTGAGTTAATCCATTCTTGTAAATGGAAAACATATTCATCTAAATATGAATATTTGAATAGAAAAATGAATATGTTTCTTCTAGAAAGTTATGAGCGGAGGGAGATAGGTGATTTTTACTTTCTTCTTGATACTATTCTTTTATGTTTGATTTTTAAATTAATACGTACATTTTACTTTTTCATAAAAACCAATAAAGTTATTTTCATTTTAGAATGGAGTACAAACTTCAAAGAATGGAATAAAAATTACATTGGACGCCATTTAAAATTTTTAACAACTTAATTGAGGTATAATTGAAGTTTAATAACTTACACAAATCTGAAATGTACACTTTGATTGATTTTGACAAATGATTATATTCTGAGACAATCATCATAATTGCGAAAAAAACATTTCTATCAATGCTCAAAGTTTCCTTGTGCTCTTTGTAATCATCCCTCCCTTCACTTCCTATTTCCAGACAACCACTGATCTGAATTCTGCCAGAAATAATATATTTCAATTTTCTAAAATTTTATTTAAATTGCTTCATTTGCATATATTATGTTGTTTCACCTAGCTTCTTTATTAGCATAATTATTTTAATTCATCCATAGTTTGTGAATGCCAATAGTTCATTCCATTTTATTACTGATTAATATTCCATTAAATGCATATACCTTGATTATTACTATGAGGGTATTTTGTAGATAGACTAGCATCGATATTCAGTTGATTGCCTCTATGGTCAATCACATCTACAATAAACAAAGGAGATTACTCTCAGCAATGAGGGAAATCTCTTCATCCAATTGTTTGGAGATCTTAAGCAATAACTGAAGATTTCAGAAGGCAGAAAGAAGAATTTCTTCCTTTTCTTCAGAGAGCAGGCATCTTCTGGGGAACACAACCTCACATTCATTGGATTTTCTAGATTGCAACCTGCCTTAGAGAATTCAGACTTATCAATTCCCATGTTCACATAAGCCAATTCTTATAATAAATATTATTAGAGAGTATGTGTGTGAATATATGTGTATGTTTACTGCATTAAGGACTTCATATCATTTTCCTCCTCTACTTTTCTGATTAAGAATAAAAGGATTTAAATTTTTTTTCAGTATGCTCCATTTAAAAAATACAAAAAGCTAAACAAATGGTGCTGGGAGAACTGGATATCCATATTCAAATGAATGAAAGAGAATGCTTATCTCACACCTTATAGCAAAATTAAGTCAAGATGGATCGAATACTTAAATATAAAAGCCAGGACAATAAAACTTCTAGAAGAAAATGTAAAAAAAGCATCTTCAAGATGTGGTAAGAGGTGGTTTCTTATACCTTATACCCAAACCATAAGCAATGAAAGAAAATTGGCTACATAGGACCTCCACAAAATTAAACGCTTTGTTTAATTAAAGGACTTTGTCAAGCAGATGAAAAGGCAGCCCCCTCAATGGGAGAAAATATTTAGTAACCACATGTCTGATAAGGGTTTTATTTCCATGCTACTTAGAAAGACCATATAGCTCAAAAGTAAAAGATCAGCAATCCAATTTAAAAATGGACAAAAGATTTAGTTATTTCTCTAAAGAGAAATACAAATGGCCAAAAAGCACAAGAAAAAAATTTCAATATCACTAGCTATTAGGGAAATTCAAATCAAAACTACAATGAGATATCATCTTACACCTCATAGAAAGGTCATTATTAAAAAGGAAACAAACCAGAAAACAGCAAGTGCTGGAGAGTATGTGGAGAAATTGGAACACTCTTTCATTTTTGGTAGGAATGTAGAATGGAGATGCCTCCATGGAAGACAGTTTGGTGGTTTTTCAGGAAGCTAAATACAGAACTGCCATATGATCTGGTAAACCCTCTACTAGAAATATACCCAGAAGAACTGAAAACAGCGACATGAACCTTTACACACCAATGTTCAGTGGCATTATTCACATTTGCCAAAAGACAGAAACAACCCAAGTGTCCATCAACAAATAAATAGATAAACAAAGTGTGGTATATACATACAATGGAATACCATTAAGCTGTAAAAAGAAATGAACTAGGCATGCATATGACAACACAAATGAACCTTGAGGACATTATGTTGAGTGAAATAAAACAGACACAAAAGGACAAATATTGTCTGGTCTCACTAATATGAACTAAATACAATTACTAAACTCATGGAGTTAAATGATTGATTATAGGTTACTAGGAGACAGAATGCGTGTTGAGAAGGGGGAACTGATGCTGAATGTATGTATTAAGTTTAATAAGGTGGGTTGTAAATGTGTAGAAATGGATAGAGAAGATGGTAACACATTATAGTGAGTATATTCAACCCTGCTGATTTATAAATGTGATTGGGGGCTGAAAGGGATAGGCTAGGGAGGTTAAAGCTAGAGGATAATCTAGGGACTGAATAGTATAGTGAACATGGAAGTGGATGAGGATTGTGATTAATATTACAAATACAAGAATGTTCTTCTATGGACTAGAACAAATGTCCATGCCTATTACAAGGTCATAGGAATATAATGATGTTTGGGAAAAATACAATTAATGTCATATATGGACTATTGTTAACAGCAATATTTTCATATTCTCCAATCAGTGTTAAAGAAGGTACTATATCAATGTTAATGATCAATAATAAGGTGATATGAGATTTTTAAATTTTGAACTAAGGAAAGCATTAAATAATCTGCAGAGGCAAGGAATGCATAACTCAGTGATGAAATTGAAAGACAATGAGTGTATACTTTGGATGGATTGTACAAGGCATGGGACAGTATAACACAGTGAATCATGTGGTGGAAGATGGATTTTGGCTAACAGTACAAATATGAGAATGTTCTATCATGAACTATAACAAATGTACAATACTAATGTACAACATGGTGTTAATAATAGGATATGAATGGAGAAAATTTACCAAATGTATGCTATGCACCATAGTTTATGGTAAAAGTCTGATGAGTTCTCTCATAATCTGTAACAAATTATCCACAACAATGTAACATGCTGATGGAGGGGTGATATATGGGAATTCTGCACACTATGCATGATCAAGTTGTAAGCTCAAAATTTCTCTAATAAAAAAAAAATATATAAATTAATAAATAAGAAAAAAAAAAGAAATTAAAAGCCTACCCAATGGGAGAATATGTTTGGAAACCACATATCTGATAAGAGTTTAATATCCATGATATATAAAGAGATCCTATGACTTAACCATAAAAAGACACATGACCATAAAAAATGGGCAAAAGACTCTAAAAAACATTTTTTCCAAAGAGGAAATACAAATAGCAAAAAGGCACATGAAAAAATATTCAACACCACTAGCCTTTATGGGAAACTCAATTCAAGCTAGAATGAGATATTTCACACCTATTAGAATGGCCATTAATATAAAAACAGAAAACTACAAGTGTTAGAGGGGAGGTAGCGAAATAGGAACATTTATTCACTGTTGGTGGGAATGTAGAATTGTGCAGCCACTGTGGCGGTTTGTTTGGCAGTTTCTCAGGAAGTAAAAATAGATCTTTCATATGATCCAGCAATCCCAGTCCTAGGTATATACTAGGTATATACTGAAAGCAGAGAATCAAGCAGACATTTTCACACTGATGTTCACAGCAACATTATACACAATTGCCAAATGGTGGAAACAACCCAGATGTCCATTAATGCATGAATGGATAAACAAAATGTTTTATATGCATACAACGGAATATTTTTCAGTTGTAAGCAGAAATGAAGTCATGATACACATGACAACATGGATGGATCTTGAGGCCATTATGGTGAATGAAATAAGCCAGACACAAAAGTACAAATATTGTATCATCTCGTTAATATGAACTAAATATAATGAGCAAATTCAAGGAGTTAATAGCAAGAAGATTGGTCACCAGAAGATAGAATGATGACGGAGAATGGGGAGCTGAGGCTTAATTTGTGCAGAATTTGTAATAAGGTTGATTGTAAATATTTGGAATTCGATAGAGGTGATGATAGAACATTAGATTGAGTGTAATTAGCAGTGCCATTATGGTGGTTAAAAGGGAAAGTTTAGTGTTGTGTATGTCTCTAGAAGGAAAACTAAAGGATAACACATGGAACTGTATAGTGTAGTGAACCCTGTTGTGTAGATGAGTATGGTTAATAGTAAAAATATAAGTGTGTTCTTCCACGAATCAGAACAAATGTACAATATTAAAATATCCTAATAAAAGGGTGGTATTTCTGCAAAAATACACCTAAAGCAAACTTTGGACTGTAGGAAATAGCAATATATTGATATTTTTCCATCAATTGTAAAAAAAGAGAATTATGCTAAGAAAAAAATACAAGATAAATGCTATGATTACAGAAATTTCTTTATATACTGAATGAAAAAAATGTTAAAACCACCTAGGTATGGAAACACAGAATTTGATTTATAAGTGCTAATATCAAACATTTTCATATTAAAATTCTAAGGACAATCACATAGAGGAAGTGAAGTAACATCCAGAGCTGATATAAATTCTTTTGGCTCTGTTTTTTGGAGAACCCTGAGTCATACATGTATTTTATTGATTATATTTAAAAATTGGGTATTTGAAGTTTAAACACAATACATACATACGTAACTGCAATGTATTTTCTCATGAATGGAAAAGCAACTATTTATCCAACAACCTAATGTAATGCTTATATAAGTAGGTTAATAAAATTATTTTTGTCATAATGGATTATAGTATCTCCAATAATCCTAGTTCACAATAGCAAAATAAGACTCTTGTCTTATCCTAGAGAGGGTGACAAATAATGCCTGCCACACCATAATGCTAGTGTTTCCCTTCAGTGAGCAAATGTCATTAATTTTCTTTAAATTTGGCAGAAGGCTTGCTATTGGGAGCAAAAAGGCAGACACTTCATTATAACTACATCTGGTACTCATGAGTGGTGGTTGAATCCAACCCAATATAAACCTCAGCCATTTTTCCTTTTAAGATTTTGTGGCAGGTGTGAAGCACTTTTCTTAAAGTACACACAGAGGCCAATGTTGTAGCCAAATATATCCATCCTATTTTTATCCAGACAGTTGCTTAAAGGAAGCTGCCCCAAAAGTGAGCAACATCTTTCTCTGATTCTCATGAAAAAGGGGGTCAAAATCAGTTTTCTTCTATGCAGAATATAGAACAGATGTAAAAAAATTATAACACACAAAGTTTTCCCTTTCAATTCCTGTGGTACTTTGTGATGAGAAGGAAACATAATAGATATACAATATGAATATCATGCACCAGGGTTTTATTTGAGAATTGATGTTCATGCTATATGATCAAAACTGCATCGCCCCATCTGAAATACAAATCTCACAGCTGAACAAACTTAGAACAACATAGTCTCTTTAATGTTACATCAGATTTGTTTGACATTTTTTCTTTTTTTCTTTTTAGAGCACTTATAAAAAGAAACTCATGCAGAGACTGCAGTTACTAAATACAATATCTCACACACTCAATTTTTCTCATTATTTACATTTTACATTAGTGCTGTACCTTTGTTACAATTGATGAATCAATATTATTATGTTATTTACAATAGTCCATAGTTTACATTAACATTCACTCTTTGTGTTGTACAGTTCTAATTTTTTTTCTGGTAATATATATGCAACTTAAAACTTCCCATTTTAACCACATTCAAGTATACAATTCAATAGTGTTAATTGCATTTACAATGTTGTGCTATAATTACCACCATCCATTACCAAAAATTTTCCATTACCCCAAACAAGATCTCTGTACAATTAGGCATTAACTCTCCACTCTCCACCATCATCCCTGCCCCTAATAATCTGCATACTATCTTATGACTCTATGAATTTGCATATTCTCATTATTTCATGTAAGTGTGATAAAAAAAATATTCATTCTTTTGTGTTTGGCATTCGCCTAAGATGATTTTTCAAGGTTTATCCATCTTGTAGCATATATCAGCACTTCACACCTTTTTAATGACTGAATAATATTTCATTCATTCTTTGATGTATACTTGGGTTATTTCTACCATTTAGCATTTGTGAAAAACACTACTGTGAACACTGGTGTGAAAATATCTGTTCAAGTCAGTGTTTTCAATTATTTGGGGTATATGCCTAAAAGTGGAATTGCTAGTTCATTTGGTAATTTATACGTAACTTTCTGAGATACCACTAAACTGTTTTAAACAACAGCTGTAGCATTTTACATTCTCACCACTAACACACAAGGATTCCTATTTCTCCACATTCTTGTCAACACTTGTTATTTTTAGCTTTTTGTCCTGTTTTTTTGTTTGTTTTTTTGTTTTGGTTTTTAATAATAGCCATTCTAGTGTGTGTGAAGTGGTATCTCATTGTGGTTTTGATTTACATTTCCCTAATGGCTTATGATGTTCAACATGTTTTCATGTGCTTATTGCCATTTGTATATGTTCTGTAGAGAAATATCTAATCAAATTCTTTGCAAATTGTTGAATTATAGGAGCTATTTATATACTTTAGATATTAAACCACTTTTGTTTTGTGGCAATTTTTTGTACCACAGTAATGCAAGTGAAGGTGTTAGGAAAAACATCATTTCTTTTCAGAATCATTTACATTATTATTTTTCTCTGAATTTTGTGTTTTGCTATTGCTAAGTATGGAAATAGCTAAAACAATGTGCTATGTACTAATAAATCTTTTCTGAAATCTTCTAATATGAGGAATTTATAGAATAACCAAAAATCAGTGTCTGTGATCAAATATGAATATTATGAATTATGAAAATACAAATGCTTTTTACACATTAATAGGCTAGAATAATGTAATTTTTGTGAACAGGTTACTTGGTATACTAATGGTTCATCATCACTTACATATTTTTCAAAATACTTTATATTTTACTCCTATGCTGCTGATTAATTTTCTTGACAGTGAAAATGAAAATCCTTGGTAGAGGAACTAGGGAAGTTCAGTTATTCTGTACAAATATTGTACAGAAATGGGAGCTCAATAGCAAATTCTGTATTGAGAAAATTGAAAAGTTATTTCTAGACTCATTTTATTAGTTTCTTGTTGTTGCTGTAACAAACTACCACAAACTTTTAGTCTCTTAAAATGACAGATTTACTATATTACTTTTCTGGATGTCAGAAGACTGAAATGTATCCTCAAAAGCATGTTCCTTATGGAGATTCTAGGGGAAAGTTTGTTTTCTTAGTTTTTCTAACTTTTAAAGACTGCCTTCCTCCATCTTAAAGCATCATTTCTGCCTTCTGCCTCCTGCTTTCCTCTTCTTAGGACCCTTGTGTTTACAACTGGCACAACCAGATAATCCATAATAATGTCCCCATCTCAAGATCCTTATGTTTACCAAATCTGCAAAATCCCCATTTTCATAAAAAGTAACATATACACAGGTTATGGTGATTAGGGTTAGGGCATCTTTGGGATGTTATTCAGCCCATTATACCCATGAAGATGGAATTGATTGGTACAAGGAAGTTGATCTGCTGAAGTATACCTTTATCTGGTGTTTCTAGCTGTGTTTTATGGAAAGGACTACCATAATTAAGATAATGGCTGGTTTTTAAATTGAAAAAGAAGATATAAATGTTGTTTTACTTTTCTTTTAAGTGATAAAATCTCTTTTTTAAGGAGGGAACACAAATGGAAGGTTAATTAAATCTGGTTGGGTTGTTTTCAACTTAATTTGAATAGTTTTGTCAGGTAGTTCAGACATTTGGAGACAAACTAAGTATTAGAGAGGCAAATAGTCTTTCAGGTTTCTTCCACACCCTTTCTTTCTGGTCTCCAAACTGGCTTATACAACCTTACAGTGAAAAACAGAAGGCTGTGTCTGCAGATCTACACAAGACCTCTGGATATTTTTACATAATTTCTGAGGAATTAGAAGACCCCTCTGTTTCTCATATTTGTGCCTATTGAGGTATGCTTGATTTTCTCTGGTTCTTGTAGTCTCTGGCTCCTATCAATGGAGTTCTGGCCATTGTCTCTAAAGCAAACATTTTTCCCACCTGCAGACTTCTCCCAGGTCACTTGCAATACTCATATCCTTTATTGGGACAAGTGGAACCTGAAGCACATCTACATAAAATTCTAAGGTCAAGATAATCCAAGAAAATTTCCTTAGATCCAACTGTTCAGCCACTTCCCAAAAGTGACCGGTTGCCTCTGTCTAGCATGTTTTTAATTTTAAAATTTTATTATTTGTATCAGTGTTACAAGTTGCTCAATTAACAACTACTGTAACAATAATTCTGCTTTGGTGAGTAGTTACACAACCCCTTTCCCCATTTTTGTTCATTTCTCAACCTTGAAGGGTTTGAAATGATGTCTTCTCTGACTGCTTTAGGCTGAAAAGGGACACAGATATTATGGGACAAAGAAATGGAATTGTTTTGCTTGCAGTTGAAGATACTCCTTCTTTTTGGAGTGGGGCTGATCTGTCCTCATTATTTAGTTTGTTTTCCAGGGCAGATCCAAAGTACTGGAGTAGATGGCATTTCTGCTAGGCTACAGGGATCAACAGGCATATGAACAAACTGAAGCCGTTCAGTCTCTGAGAAATAAATATAACAGATAAGTTGAAAGTTATAGGTTCAGATAAAAGGAGATGAAGAACCGTACACCTAAAGTAAAATGTGGACAATAATGAATAGTATTAGTTTAACATACTTGCATCAATTGTAACAAAGGTAGCATACCAATGTCGTGTCAAAAATCACTCACCTTTGCTGCCTACCCAGACCTCTTAATCCACCTTATACTACTTCATTTTTCTATAGCAATTTTCAATTTCTAATATTTCATGTAATATACTGTCATTTTATCCACTGTTCATATTCTTTCTTCCTAACTCACCTTCACTGCTCACTAGAATATAAGCACCAGCAGAGTGCCCATATGTCACATTTTTTTGTTAAATAATAGGTGTAGCAGTTTGACATTGTTTATGAATTCCAAAAATAGATATTGGATTATGTTTGTAAACTGAGATGTTCCTGTGGGTAGGTTCCCCTTTGATTGTATTAAGTTCAGAGGTTTCACTTTTACTTGATTAAATTAAAATTAGGGCTTTTATTCGGTCATGTCAGTAGGATGTTGAGTCCCCTTGGTGGGCAGGGACTCACAGAGAAAATGACACAGCAGAGGAGAGAGTTTGAGTTTTTGATGCTAGATCCCCAGGAAGTAAACACACACAGAAGCAGATATGTGAGGAAAGAGAAGGCTCCATTAGACATTGCAGAGGCCCTGGGAAGGGAGAGGAGCCATTCACCTGATAGTTTACAAATAGCCTTGTGGAGAGAGCAGAGCAGCTGAGCCCAGAGAAAAATGAGCCCCAGGAAGAGGGACAGGCCTTTTGCTAAACTACATCTGAGAAAGGAAGGAGATAGGGCCATGGAGTCTTAGAAGGAAGAGGAAGAGTGAACATTTGCAACTGTCTTGCTCCAACACATGGCAACAGACTTTGGTGAGGGAAGTAACCTATGCTTTATGGCTTTGTGACTATAAGCTTCTACTCCAAATAAATACCCTTTAAAAAATCCCAACAGACTTCTGGTACTTTGCATCAGCACCCCTTTAGCTAATTAATACAGTAGGTGTGAAATAAAAAATGGAATAAGGAAAAATTAGAGATTTCATCAAAATTATAAATTTTTTCCTCAAAAGACATTATTTAAAAAGTGAAAGGAAATATTAATTCATGTAACTGCGAACTGTTTTCTTATAAAATTGAAACTTAGCCTAATAATAACAATTGCCCAAGAGTCACCCCCTAAAAACCTCTTTATTACTCAAATGTAGCCTTTCTCTAAACCAAACTCAGCAAATAAACATATTACTTTCCCCCCAGCATGGGACATGACTCCCAGGATAAGCCTCCCTGGCACCGGGGGATTAATACCAAGCACCAACCAGCAATGCATTTTGAAAAAGACCTTGACCAAAATAGAGTAATATCAAATACAAAAGAGTTTTTATAACTAAGATATTTCAAAATGAGTCAGGAGGTGATTCCAGAGGTTATGCTTAGGCATGTCTCAGGCAGATCTCACTAACTGCCAGTGTGAACAAAGCCTCAAATAGGGGTGCTCCTGAAGGTTCTAGAGCTATCTGGACAATATAGGCAAGGCACACAATTCCTTGAAATCAGTACCTAGTTGGTGACATCTTATTTCCCCAATGTAACAAAGTTAGACACATTTATAATTTCCCAGCACATGATTCTTCTACCCCTTTTATTTGAGCCTATAATTAGCACTATATTTAATAAATAGATGTCTCAGAGACTTAAATCTTCAGTCTGCTCATAAGCCAGTTAGTCCCAAATTGCAAAAAGAGTTGCAGCCAACACCTACTGTCCAGATCATGGGGCTCACCCAGGAAAACTAACAAAATGATGATTATGGACACCCACATCCCATAAAGCAAAGAGTATCTACAACTGCAAGCAAAACAGTACCTTCCATCTGCCTTATAAGACCTAAGCCTCCTTTCAACCTGAGGCAGACTGAGAATAACCATTCCAAAATCCTCAAATTTGAGGAATGAATGAAAATAAGGGAGGAATGCATCCATGGATAAAGTAAACATATAAATATTGTAGTAATGGAAGAATATGTAACATTGTTATAAAGATAGTTATTACCAGAAGTTCTGAGAGGAGGGGGAGGGAATAATAGGTTGAACATAGAGCAATTTCAGTGCTTTGGAATTAAGTGTAAACCACAATGTAAACTATAGACCTTGGTTAGTAGCAATGCTTCAATATTTATTCATCAATTGTAACAAATGTACCACACAATTGCAAGATGTTATCACTAGGGGAAGATGTGGGAGGGGGAAGAAGTGGGATATATGGAAATATCTTAAAGTTTTGATGTAACTTTTCTTGAATCTAAAGCCTCTTTAAAAATAAAGTTTATTATGCGTAAAAAAGACACTATTAAGAAAGTGAAAGGACAACACACAGAATGGAAGAAAATACATGCAAATCACACATCTGATAAGGTCTACTGTTCAAAATATATAAAGAATTCTTTAATATAACAATAAAAGAAAATGATCCTATTTTTAAAAATGAGCAAAGTGTTTGAATAGACTTTTCTCCAAAGAACATATATAAAGTCAAGGTGTCAGCAGGGCTAAAATTTCTCTTGAGGCTGGAGGGGACAATCTTTCCTCTCTTCTTCTAGCTTCTGGTGAGTGGCAGCATTCCTTGCCTTTCTTGGCTTGTGGCCACACCACTCCAATAGCTGCCTCCATTTTCATATAACTGTTTACTCTGTGTCTTCTTCTTCTCTGTCTCTAATTAAGACAATTTTCATTGAATTTAGTGATCTCCTGAGTAATCCAGGTTGATTTCATCTCAAGATCCTTTACCTAATAATTTTCAGATATGACCCCTTTTCCAAATAAGGTGACATTCACTGGTTCCAGGGATTTGGACATGGCCATATATTTTAGCACACCTACCATTCAATCTACTATAATGACCTATATCCTCTTCCATCTGCTTGAAAATTTCTTTTAACATTTCTTGCAAGGCAGGCCTGCTAGAGCTAAATTTCCTCCATTTTGTTTGTCTAAAAATGTCTTTATTTTCTCTTCAATGATGAAGTAAAATTTCACTGGATATAGAATTCTAGGTTAATTGTTTTTTTATGTGGTACCAGGGATTGAACCTGGGACCTTGTATATGGGAAGCAGGTACTCAAACCAATGAGCTATACCTATACTCTAAAATTCTAGGTTAATTACTTCTTTCCTCCAATAAACTATATATTCTTTCTACTTATCCCTTGCTTGTATGGTTTTTATGATAAGTCTACTATATTCTCACCTTCATTCTTCTATTGGTAAATTTTTATTTGTGTGCCTTCTGTTAAGATTTTATTATTGTCTTTGTTTTCCTGCAATTTGAATATATGATATGAATACGTGGATTTTGGGTTATTTTCTATTTTAATTTTTGTAATTGTTGTTGTTTATAATGTTTGGTATTCTGTGAGTTTCCTGGTTATGTCATTAATTTGGGACAATTTTCAGCCATTATCACTTCAAATGTTTCTTCTGCTCCATTCCTTTTCTCCTTCTTCTAGTATTCCAATTACATATATGTATTACCTTCTAAAATTGCTCCATACTTCTTAAATGTTCTGTTCTGCTTTTTGTTTTTTTCATTCTTTTTTCTTTGCATTTCACTTTAAAGGTTTTCATTTACTTAACTTCAGTCTCCTTGGTTCTTTCTCTAGTCCTGCATTATACTGTGGAACCTATTGAAAACATCCTTCATTTCTATCATAATTTCTTTATTTTTAATTTTGCATATTGACTCCTTCCTAGAGTTTCTATCTCTCTGTGTATATTATTCACGTCTTCTGGCATTTTGTCTACATTCTCCTTTAGAATCCTTTGCATACGAGTCATATGTATTTTAAATTGCCTATCTGATGATTTCAATATCTCTTTTATGTTTTGAGTCTGGCTCTGATTATTGATTTGTCTTTTCAGATTGTAATTTTCTTAACTTTTTGTGAGATTAGAAATTTTTGGTTGAGAGCTGAACATGGATCAGGTAATAAGAAAAGGCCTTTAATGTTTTTAAGTAAGTTATGTTATGTTAATTTGGTAGGAGTTGGGATGTGCTTAATGTTTGAGCTACTGTTGTTGTCAGAGGCTTTACATTTGTCTAGTGTCTCTGCTATTATTCTGGAAAACTGTTGGAGTGGTTTTAAGGTATGGAGGAGGGAAATAATCTGTAAACTTTATTTTTAATCTGTCTTTTAGTGAGTCTTTATCTTGGGTTTGTCATTTTCACTTACTTTTCCCCAGGGGTATGCCTTTTATTTACCCCCCTCCCTAGTGCCATATTCTTTTCCCTGGCTGAAGAGTTCTCAAACTATTTGCCTGAAACTCTTAGTCCAGTAAACTATGTATTCCACCCCCTACTCCCCCCCTCCCCCCCACACACACCTTAGCCATCTTAGGCTATGCAGGAAGCCTGCAAAAGACTGGTGTGGAGGGATTTTCCTTCCCCCAGGTTGGATAAGGTTCTGGAAAAGTTGTTTGTTTTTTTTTCTCTGAAGACTAGATTTTTGTTATGTAGGAGAATTTGGATGTATTTCATCATGATTACCCTTCTCCCTTGCCAGAGCAATGAGAGCAACTTTATAGTATTAACTTGGTGGGATTCCTGCAGGTAAGAACCCTTGAAAGAATTAGGTCAATATAAACTGGAGCCATCAGAAGTTTCTTATTCTCACTCTAGTCTAACCTCAATCTCCAACAATACCTCAAAAGTATCATTTAAGTGTTCCTACCAGTTGATGGCTCCAGTGGCTTCTGCTCCACATAAGTTGATCATGTCTGTGTCTCTTTGGATGTGCCCATCTCTCAAAATTTCACAGTGGCAATTTTCCCTGCAACTTCAGTTCTCTAATTAATCCAAGAAAATTAACTAACTTTCTGTTTCTTCAGCTTTTCCTTGTTTATAAGTACAGCATGATGATTTCCAAGATCTTTAAATGTTGAAGCCAAACTGCATGGCAGCTGAATACATATTTAAATGAAAGCCACCATAATTTCCTGAAATAATGAATGTGGAATATGAAAATGGAAGTATAGTAAGTGTTAACTAAGTGTAATCAAAAGATAGAAAGGGCCTGTTCTCTTGGACTCTTTATCTTCTGATCTTTTTTTCTATGAGAGGAATAATAATTTTTGTGTAAGGTCCCATTATTTGACCATTTTCTAATAAACATCTATACAAAATCCTAATGGATATAGTATTTTTATTGTTTTATGTTAGAGGAAATTGGTGCATATTTGTAAAATGGTCAGTAGAATGGGAGAAGTTGATGATGAATCATACAAGGAAAGTGTAGAGAAAATGAAAAGGATATTGTAGATCACATTCTAAGCTCCAGTTGCATTGCATGTTTTATTGTTTATCAAATACCCTGAGACTGTTGACTCCTCTATATCACTTCTCACTTTCCAGCACTTTTGGATATTTCCCCACATTTCTCCACTTGCACACAATAGTCAGAGGTCCCTACTTTGGGACATTTAGCTTTATTTTACTTATAAGATCTTAAACACAACTTATTCCATGACCCTTAGAATATTTTTGGTATCTATATTAGCACACATATGACTTTCTGACTTAGCTAACGCCCTTGCCTCACCTATCTGACTAAACAAAGCAAAATCACATAACCATTAAAGCCTAAAATTAAAATCTTTTTTAAAATATAAATATAGTATATATATATATATATAACATACTTAGATTATATGAATGTTACATAAAAAAATATATGAGATTCCCATATGCCCTGCTCTCTACGCCTCCCACATTTTCCCACATTAACAACATTCTTCATTATTGTTGTACGTTTGTTATAATTGATGAACACATTTTGAAGCATTGCCACTACATGGATTATAGTTTAAATTTAGTTTATACTCTCCTGCACAATTTTGAAAGTTATGGCAAAATATATAATGGCCTGGATCTGTCATTGTAATGTCATTCATGACAATTCCCAAATCCCCAAAAACGCCCCCATATTAGACCTTTTTCCCCTCTGCTTCCCCTCAGAACTTCTAGGGGCCATTGCCTCCACATAAATTATATAAGTTCTTCCATTGCTAGAATCACAATAAGTCTGTAATAGAATACTAGTAAATATACTCTAGTCCATTGTTCATTCCCCAGTCCTGAGGATTCTGAGATGGTGATGTCCATTTCACCTCTAATTGAGAAGGGGCTTCGATCCCATGGGGCAGATGGATGGGACTATCTTGTTTGCAGTTGCAGACTCTCTCGGTTCCTTGGGATGGTCATTTTCCATCATCATCTCCTTGTTAGCTGTCCTAGGTGAGTCCAATGAACTGTAGAATAGGTGTTGTAACTCTGTTGAAATTCAGGGCCCGGGGGGATGATTGGGTGTGGCAGCAGATGTACTCTGGGGATTTTCAGGTATGTGGTTGAAACTAAAACGTTGGGAATGAATTTTTGGCTAATATGGCAGGGGAGGGTTACTGGTTTCAAGTGTTGGATGTGGGGGACATGGTGCACCTGGAGCAAGCCTCTAAAATTACAAACTTTAAATTCTGTCAAGATTGATGTTAAATGTCTAATCCTTGCCCAAGACCCCTCAGCTATTTCAGAAAGTCTCCTTTTGTGCTCTCTTATAATTTTCTCAGTATCTTCTTCAAATATCATTTTAATAGGGCTCTGCTCATCTGCTGCATCTCCTGCTGATGGCACCTATGGATGGTTCCTGCTCCTGTCCTAGCAACTGCCCCAGCTGTCCTCACCAAGGACCATAGCTAATAAGGCACTCTAGACTTGGGAGAAAGGGATGCTGATATCTAATATACAACTTCAGCCTGAGTGTGGGAAAGAAACTTATTTAAATTTCCAGTAATGCAAGAGTGAGCATCCATAACTTTTAAAAAGTTCATACTGAAGGTTTTAGAAAACTGAAGGATAGAACCAATCAGAAAACTACTTTTAAAAGTAAGGATTTTATGAGCCTAAACATTTGGGTTTACCATCAAAAACTCTTGCTACTCTTACAAGCTACATGACACTTATGGCAAGAATGAGACCAACTCTCACCACTCAGCCTGTCTAAGCATCTCTATCTCATGGAAGCCACAGCCCACTTGCCTTAGGCCTTCTGAAGATAGACTTTCTATCTCAACCACAATTCTGATACCAGTAACTAATACCCATTGTTTGCCTTTCGTAGAGTAATTCCAAACGGGATTAGTCCCATCTTCAGGGAATATCCCACATGTTTATGATCTTACAGACTTTTCTGGAAGGAGAAAGTTAAATTGTATCAGCATAAAGTATAATACACTGTTCATATAAATACATATAAGGTTATTCTAAATAACCCTTAGATTAGGAAAATAAAATTCAATATTATTGTTTATCCCAGTAACAAACCTAGATGTTGTTTGTTTCCTTTCGTTTGTTAGTTTTGTTTGGTTTTACATTAACTGATTTTAGTACTGAGTCTCAAATACAAACTGTTTCAACAATACATCCATTTAATTATGCATCCCTCAAAGAGATGAGAATTACATGCCAGATTTGCATAGATCAGGAGAAGCATACTGCTTTGCTTCATTAGCCAAGAACAAAGAATGTGTTTCTCTGGGATTTTCAGTTAGGTAAGCTTGAAAATCATTTTTTACTAGAAATTTGAAAACTTTCCATTAGATATTATGTGAAGGACCTGGAAAAAAAAAAAAAACTTTGATCCTGGCTAAAGCATAAATTGCACCTTTCACAGGCAGAAATCCTCAGAAATTGCAGTGTGGCAATAACTGAGTGAGATTCTATAGGTGTCCACAATTTGGAATTAACCTTTGGGACTTTCACATTCTATGAGAGATTCCTTCATGGTCTATATACTGAATGTTGTGGCAGAGACTGCCTAGTGTACATGCATTGCAGTCATAATATAGTATCAGTGTAAAAAAGGAAAATATGCTACCTGTTAGCCTAATAGATGAACTAATCCTTTCTCCCAGGAGGGGTAGAACAGTTTTGAAGTCAGGAACGAATAATTCCATACAGGAGTATACCTGAGACAGATAGTTCTTCCCATCTTAAGTAGGTAGGAATGGGTAAGAGATGGTATGCAATATCAAAATCTCTCTCTGGTAATTTGAGAAATATGACATGTCCTTCTTTCTCAGTTTTTTTTTCCTTACCAGATAAATTTTCCATGAGATGTTCTTCACTGTTTTAACTAAAAGAAAGGTGAGGTAACAATGCAGTGGTGATATTTAGCCAAAATCTTACCGTGAGTCCATTGGTAATCAATTTTGACACACTGTAAATTAATTAATAGTTGTAACTACCAAACTGAGAGTTTGCGTTTTAGTGTTCCCTGTTAAGAAATACAGAGTGTGTTTATCACCATTCAACAGAATAAATCTGGAAAAGCCCTAGCATCTTGTGAAAGAAATTACATTCACTTCAATATAAATATATATCCCGAATATATACACATTATATATGTGTGTGTTTGGGAGAGAGGTATTGAGAGAAAGAAGAGTGAAATATTAAAAATTTGCCAAAAACTAAATATGAAAGGCTCAGGATTCATTCAAGTTTTTAGAGTTTTTCCAGTATTTGTTCTTGATATATTTTATGCTTCAAAATCAGCAGAATTAGTATAAAAAATAGGAGTAGAAAAGCAGTGTTTTTCAGTCTCTTCTTTGTTGTTGGACTCCAGATAATGGACTACAGAGAACAGAAGAAAAAAATGCCAAAGATGCTAAATCAAGTAGGGTGAGTAGAGAGGAAAAGCAAAAAGGTAGTGAGAGTGGAGGGAAAACCTGAAGTTTCATAGGCAATTAGAGTCCTTAGTAGGAGATTGTTATCATTTAGGCAATCTATGCTCTTCATTGAAAGACAAACAAATTTGTTGAAGGTGAGAAAAGTTTCATGTGTAGAGATGTAAGCATATCTAGCAAGTCATATAATGTTTCTGGTCTGGGAAAGTACAAACATAATGTGCCTTAAAATATTAAGAATATAAATTATTGCCCATATTTTGGTGAAAGGCTATTTGTGTTAGGTTTATACTAGATTTGTATGGCAGCTAATTTGGGCAAAATAGTTCTTTTTAGACACATTTGGACTTCAAAATCTTACTCTTGTATTCATTGGAATACAACCACTAATTTTAAGGCTATACATGATAATTCCTTATCATGGGAAATTTCTCATGCTTCTAACTTAATTTATAAATAATGGTTTTGAATTCTCTTATTAGTCAGAAAACTTTAAGACTGTACCTAGTTTTCTTGCAATAGGTGGATAAAGACATATTTCTATATTGCGGGTCATAATTTCATTTTTCAAAAGAAAAGCAAATGTGATTTTTTTTCTTTTTAAATTATGTATTAGCATTCCTTTTCAGTTACTTTTGACTGACAAACTTGTTTCCAAGGTACCTTTTTGCAAATACTGGCTCACACAATATCCGGAATTTATATAGTACATAATAACTGAATATGTGTTTAACATCTGCAGTTCCAAACTGGGGAAAGGACTAATGGTGCTGGTACAGCTGGTTAAATTTGATAGTCTCAAGAGCAAGGACAATGTGGGAGAAAAAGTCATGTATAATCACCAGTGACAGCTAATAGAGAAAATATTCATCAACATTACAAATTTATTTAAATGCTTTTGTTTCAAAATACATCATAATCTAGGATCATATTGATCATTTCCAGCATTTTATAGAAATGTAAAAATATTATAGGAACATAAAGAATAATGCAAATTGTATCACTACCATACTGAATCAGGTGAGCAATTGATCATTGAATAGAATGAGCAAAAATTAATTAACTGATTGATTGATTAATTGATTTAATGACAGTCTCTCTGAAAGTTGGTACTGTGTATATAAATTTGGATGAATAGGGTTAGTTTTCTATATTACTTTTGCTTATATTCTAATTTGCAAACATTTTCCTATTTCTTTCTGTAACTGATATTTTCACATAGGAAAGAATATTTTTTAATAAATCTGTTATTAAGTGATCATGCCAACATATACATTTTTCTCTGCATGGAAAAATCAAGGTTTTAATGCATGCACTGTTAATACAAAAACATAATTGCCAGTAGTGATGTAAATATCAGTAGACAGAAGAGACAATCTGTACAGGAATGATAGTACGAATGAAAATCAAGCTGTCTTCTCACTGTGGATTGATCCTAACAATGTTTTTAGATATCATCATACAAATTAAGAGAATAAGTTTATAAATTTTATTATTCTGCTTAGTTTAATCAGAGTGGTAAATTAGATTAGAATATATTGGTTTGGATTTTTTCAATTAACTTTTAAAAATCGATGACAGTACATTACCAAATCTGTTTTTCCATTAATTTCTCCAAATTCATATATTTACAAAACACCTTCAAGGCTGGTTTTGTTTCTGCTCTGATTGCTGCTTTTCAGAGTTCTTCTACAACTCTGTTTCATATAAGATTTAATCTTCTTAAACCACTATTTCCAATGTTCTTCTCCTACCCTTTCATACTTATCTTGGGTGAATTAATTCATAATTATGGCTTTACTCAAATCTATACAGTTAAGCCAAACCACCCTCTAGAGCTTGAGGCCCATTTTATTTCCCCTTGTAAAATCTTAGACAGCTTAATACTTTCTTTCTAAATCTGAAGTTATTATCCTCATCTTTTAATTACCCAGGTACCTGCATTCAATTTGTGGTGAATAGCATCATAGCCTATAAATGGTTTTATATAAAACCTTATGAGTGGATGAAAAAACATCTTCTTTTAAACACTTACTTCATCATTTGATAACACTGATTTTATTATGGTGACATCAGAGGGTGGGTCCCACTTGATCTAACCCCATCTCAGCAGTGGCATATAACCTGCCAGGGACTGAATCTGTCAAAAGATTATGAAAGAGTTTAGTAAATGAAGAATAAGGTAAAATCTGATGAGGGTGTTGTAGGAAATGTTTCCTTTTTTTTCTGGGACAGAATCTCGTGGGTAAAAATCTTTCATCTTTGTGTCATTTCCATGAGTGAAGTCTAAAAATCTAAATTTTTTGTAGTGTGAGGATAAAGCTACCGTACTAAAGTTGACAGAGAAGTAAAAGTGGAAAGAATCTGGGTATTTGAAATTACTAAGTCATTGAATTAACGTACTATACCTTCGAGCTTCTTACATGAAACATAAACTTGAGCCTTATTGTTTCTGTTACTATGAGGAATATTTTCTGCTAAACTTAGCTGAAAGTATCATAATATAAATGTCCACATGATAAAAGTATGAGCTGACTTAACACTTATTTCAAAGCATTCTCCTATCACTTCAAAAGCTACATTCTATACATTTTTTGAAAGAGCTATTTCTTCTTTGCCAAAATCTGGAGTTTACTTCAGCTTTTAAATAAATTTCCTGTTAATGAAGCAGTCCTTGAAGACTATAGACCTAATTTCACAATTGTAGCCCACCTCCTTTTTCAAACATTTTCTCTGTTGCTTAGTACGACGAACTTATTGAGGCTCATATACATCACTTTTAAAAATTACTAATGTCAAGATCAGACCTGGAAAATAATAGATACCCAGTATCTTGTTAAATGATTGAACAATTGTATGACAACTTATGCTAAATTTTATGAAGAAAGATTGGTTTGTATCTCTTGGCTTTAATAGTAACAGTGAGAGTAAATAGTCCTTCCATTTTTAAAATTATCTTTGTGATACCCAAGAAAAAAATTGCTAATATTTACATTTTGTTAATTTCCAAGAGTAACTTGAGGCATTAAACTAATAAATTTATCCAACAGAAACCAAGAAAACTTGCAGTAAAAGTCTTATATTTAATTTTTGCTAATTTGATATATGGCCTGCAACTATGCAACTATACATTTAAGAGTATAAACCTCAGTCTCCATATATGTAGAAAGATGATGATTACACCTGTCCTGAACCTCCATTAAGTTGGTGCTTCCTCCGCATCCATTTTTGCCAGGGTTTCTAGGCTTTTGCTCTAGCCATTAACCCAATTCTGTGCCCAGGCCTTAGGACATATCAGTCACTTCTGGCCAACCATTATGACCCACATGCCCTAGACCACCCACACACCTCACCCAAGACCCAAATGATAAGGTAACCATGCTCATCACCCTTAGACCCCCAGTCTCTCTCTTTTTTCATGTGCATTTGCTTAAAAATAGCCAATCCATTACTCCAGCAGAAAACCTACTAACCGCCACCCCTGAGCCATAATAAAGGCCAAAAGCCAATGGGTCCCTCTCCACCTGCATTTGTACTCTCAATCTGTTGGTTTAGCCCCCAAGCTATTGCACTTCCTATCTTCTCCTCATGATGTTCCTCTCTCCCTCCAGGTTCTGTTAGTAATAAACTATCTTGTTTCATGCATTATTGCTTCTGGCTCCCCATTTGTGTGGTACCTGACCTCCACCTGAACCCAAGTTTAAAATACTACTTAAATAATTTGGAGCACACCCATATATTGGATTATGTGAGTCTTAAATGGGTTGATTTGTATTGAATTCCTCTAAAATTGATTAAGCCTTATAAAGTAATATGCTATTCATAGTTGTGTTAATTTTGTGTGTCAGCTTATCTAGGTTACGCGTCCAGTTGTTTGGTCAAGCAAGCACTGACATTTTTGTTACTGTGAGGGTACTTTGTATATGGGTTAGCATCTCTAGACAGGTGATTGCATATGTAGTTGTTTGCATCAAAAATCAGAAAAAGAAATTGCCTTCACCAATGAGGGAGTCTCCTCATCCAATCAGTTGGAAGTCTAAAAACAAAACTAAGGATTTCAGAAACCATAAAGAAGAGTTTCTGTTTCTTCTACAGCTAGCCAACCTCTCCTGATAAATACAACTTCATCTTTCCAATCTTTTAAAATTTATTGAGACTTGTCTTGTGACCCAAAGTATGGCCTATTTTGGAGAAGGATCCATGTGCACTTGAAAAGAATGTATATCCTGCTCTGTTGGGGTTCAATGCTCTATAGGGGTCTATTAGGTCTATTTCATTTATCATATTATTCAAATTCTCTGTTTCTATTTTTAGCCTCTCTCCAGATGTTCTATCCAATACTGAGAGTGGTGTATTAAAGTCTGTAACTATTATTTTAAAAACATGTATTTCTCCCTTTTGCTTTGCCTCATGTGTGCCTCATGTTTCTTGGGGCACTCAGGTTAGGTTAACAAATAAATAGTATGGTTATTTCTTCTTGGTGAATTTCCCGTTTTATAATATGTAGTGACTTTTTACCTCTTATAACAGTTTTGTTTTTAAAATCTATTTTTTTCTGATATTAAAATTGCTACCCCAGCTCTTTTTTGGATACTATTTGCATGGAATAATTTTTTCCAATCTTTTGATTTTTGACCTGGTTGTGTCCTTAAGTCTGAGGTGGGTCTTTTGTAGACCACATATAGAAGGCTCATATTTATTATTTCCTCATTCTATCAGACTATGTCTTTTGATTGGGGAGTTCAATCCATTAACATTCAGTATTATTACTGTAAAGGCATTACTTACTTCATCCATTTTGTCCTTTGGCTCTCTGTTGCCATATCGTTCTATTGTCTGTCTTCTTATCCTTTAGCATACCCTTCCTAATAATCTTCATTTCTAAACTCTTCTCCAGATTTCTCAACCTTGTTCTTTCCTTTCAGGCTGCATCACTCCCTTTAGTATCTCTTGAAAATCTGGTGTTTTGGTAACATGTTCTATCAGTTTCTGCTTGTCTATGAAGACTTTGAACTCAACATAAACCATATCTAAGAAGGAAAATGCACCACAAACAGAATAAATCTAAATAGACCTATCTCAAGACACATGTTTTTTTGAATGACACATATCAGAGATAAATAGAAGTATCATTAATTTTTATGCATTTGCATTTTAGTACCTATAGAAAGTAAAAAATGAAATTACATACCAAAAATCACAGTGTAATAGTACTGGCATTTATAATTACCCACATAGTTACCTTTACCAGGGAACTTTTAATTCTTTATGCTGCTTTGAAGCACTGTTGAGTGTCCTTTTTTTATTTTTATTTTTTAATATTTTAAAAGATGCTTAGATTACATAAATGTTACACAAAAATTACAGGGATTCCCATTTTCCCCACCTCCCACACCTCCCACGACCTCCCACATAAACATCTTTCATTAGTGTGGCACATCACCTGCAATGGATATACACATCCTGGGGCGTTGCCACTAAGCATGGACCATAGTTCACATTGTAGACCATACTCTCTGCTACACAATTCTGCATGTTATATGCTTATGTAAAATGGCCTATATCTGTCATTGTAATGTCACTCAGGATAATTCCGAAGTCCCGAAAAAGCCCCTGTATTACAAGTGCTTTTCACTCTCCCTGCCCCAAAAGCATCCAGTGGCCACTGGCTCCACATCAATGTTGTAATTTCTTCCATTGCTTGAATCACAATATGTCTACAACAGAATACCAGTGAGTCCACTCTAGTCCATAGCTCTTCCCCCAATCCTGAGGAGTCTGGGATGGTGATGTCCACTCCACCTCCAAGTGAGAGGGGTCTTATATCCATGGATAAGATGGATGGGATTATCCTGCCTGCAGTTGCAGACTCTCTCCATTCCCTGGGATGGCCGTTGTCCATCATCAACTCCCTGCCAGGAGTCTTGGGTAAGTCCATTGAGCTCTAGAGTAGGAGTTGCAGCTCCACCGAGATTCCAGGCACAGCTGGCACATAGGCAGGCCAGAGGCTCCAGACTCTGGAAGTACACATACAAACTCCAGCACCACATATAGGTTTGAATAGAAGGAACTGATGGACTATGTGCAGGGAAGACTTATTTGAATCCAACTTTGTCACTCTCAGGAGCACAGATTCCAAAGTAGAGCCCACAGATAAAGCATCAATCTCTGGAGCTATCCCCCCTTATATAGGACCTGGGTGTCTCCAGAGCCCTCAGGAGCCCTCTGTTTCGGGTGATATCAACTTCAGTGTTCTATGAGACCCTACTGAGGTGTGTGTAAGTGTTACCTCTGGGATGATCTCCTGACTCTCTTTGAAGTCTCTTAGCCATATGAACTCATTTGTCTTTACCTTTTTCCCCTTTTAGCCTAGGTCTTTTTCCAGTTGTATTGCCAGTTGGCACTTGGTAATAATCCCTCATTGCCAGGGAGGCTCATCCCTGGGAGTCATGTCCCACACTGGGGGGAATGTAATACATTCATATGCTGAGTGTGGTTTAGAGAGAGGCCACATTAGAGAAACAAGGAGGCTCTCCGGCAGCAACCCTTAGACACCCCATAACAATAGGTTAAGTTTCAATTACAAGAGCAAAGATGCGTAAGGCTAGTCATCAATAACAAGAGCCCATCAGTGGACCATCCTCCTTAGCCAGACATTGCCCCTGCACTTGAGGACTTTTGCTGCTCCCTTGGAGAATGTGACAGAGCTCTCCAGGCTGGGAATTCAGTATTCTCTCATTTTTTGAGTGATTCTCCACCCACTGTGACCATGCCCCACCCCTTGATCATCTGAACAATTTTATATATCTTTTATGTATATTCAGGTGAACTTCCTCCCATGAAACCCTCATCCCTGACACCCCCCACCAACGATCCTCTCCTGCCCCCTTTGTAACCCTTCTGTGATCCAAATCTTCATTAAAGATTAAGCCCATATAATAGCCAAATACAATTAATAGGAAAATGAAATAATAATGGTAAGTTTAAATGTAAGAGATAAAATATAATGGAAACTTTTAAAAAAGCACTAAAAATAAAATAAAATTAAAAGATTGGGATATTCAAAAATTGGGAAAAAAACAAAAAAAAGTTTTTGACATTTTTCCTTTTATCACTGCATTATTGGGTGTCCAGTCTGTACCGAGGCACCTTCCCCCTTTCACTCCACAGTGTCTCCCAAATTTTCATTTAATTTTCAAAGAAGTTTTAGGTCACAGCAAAGTCACACACAGAATACTAGAGACTCATATACCCAACCTCCTCCCGCTTTCCTCACCCCATATTAAAACCTTTTTGTATATGGATGGTAGCATTGTTATAACTGTTACACAGATAGTGAAACATAGTTACTAAACATTGTCAATGGTTTACAGTATAGTTTACATTTTAGATGGTACAATTTAATAAGTTTTGATGATATTTACCATGTCCTGTGTTCATCACTGTAAGATAATGAAAAACATTTCCCCTGACCACTAAATACCCCCTCTTTTATCTACTCTGTTC
>JAQZBX010014722.1:0-38327 GCA_029593785.1 Cabassous unicinctus
GGGTTGGGGGTGGGATTTATTTTCTAGTGGGCCCCAGAGAACTGAAATAAGTTTATACACACTTTTACATAACTGTGAAGGCAGCCACTTTCTCACTAACATAATTTGGAAATGAACTGCTGGCCAGCAAATGGGAAGAATATCAGTGAAGTCCTTTGTCCTGGAGCTCCCAGCATTAGGGTCAGCTCTTAGTGACAACCACTTACACCCAACTCTCAAAGGACCCTAGGAATGGAACGGGTTGTGAGTGTCCATGTGCCTAACGCATAGAGACTCTAAAATAATTTGAGGACATTCTGATTCTTACCTAGACACATTTTATTATTAGGATGTGTTCCAGTTAAAATGACACCGATGATAAAAATCCTAATGATTAAGCCACTACTATATATGAAGCACTGTACTGGTTCATGGATATACACTACTTGACTTAATCCTCAGTAATCCTACATGGTGTATATTGTTTCTTTGCAGAGGAAACTAGGGCTTAAAGAACTGATGTGAACTGAGATTTTAGTGCAAATGCTGCAGATCATTCAAGAACTAGCTCAACTCTCTCTTCCCTCCCCACTGCCCATAAGTTCCAGGGAACTTCTCTGACTACACTTGTCCACAGGGCTCTCTATTCTCTGAAAAGAAAGTTCTCCTTATCCATGCCAGTCGTTCCTCTGACTTTTCAGCTATCCCTTCTCACAATGTCTCTTGCACTGCTTTATTCCCATTCCCATTTTCATGGATATTTACCTGGATTTCCCAACCTGACTGAACAGGAGACTATAACAGCATCTCCAGCTTTTTAAAACATACCACTTTACTCTGGGATGGGCACAAAATAGAGACGCAGTAGATATTTGATGAAAGGGGGATGTATGTATGAAGAACAAAACCACATATGAAAAGATAATGAGTGAAAGCATCAGGTAATTTCCTAAGCATCCCCAAGAGATGGGAAGAAAGATGGGGTGGTATGGGAGGAATTTCCAGAGAGCTCAGTCTGCCTCTAATTTTTGCGCAGATGCTTAGCACCTCTCACAAGGTCATTCTGCGCTGCCCTTCCTGGGTCCAGTTCCCTCAAAGAGGAAACTTTACAACTGTGTCTTAGAGGTTTAACCTGGTCTGGAGTATTATTTTGAACAAACACCAAAATATAAAAGAGAGGTAAGGTCTCAGGAGCATTGGAGAGTCGGGTGGTGGGAGAGGGAAAGGGTAGAGATAAAATTCCTAAAATCATTGCATGTTACCCCAGGAAACTACTTGCAGTAACTTCCAGCCCCGGTAACTTCCTTCACTTGTCAACCTGAAACATGGAAATGGGTATATCACCTAAAGTCCATGTCACCGGGAATGCGTGTCCATGGTGTTTCTCATTTGTTTTAAAATGCCATCATTTTTTTCTGAAATCCCTCCAGAGAATCTCCTACATCAAAAATTAAACTCAAGGAAAGTTATGCTTTTTGCAATTTAGCAGTTCGGAGTTTTTCGTGCATGGGCTCCACTCCACCCCATCCCACCCCATCCCACTCCATCCCAAATTGAGTTTGAGTCTTTTTTGTTTTCACTCTTGCATAACATGAAAACAAGTGCACACATTTTACTCAAAATTTCCATTTCCAAATCCCGTAAGTGGTGTGAAAAATCCTGGAGAATCTCAGAGCAAAAAAAGGACGTTAGGAAATATCAGGCCAAGTGGAAACAGAAGTGAAGGCTGAAACTCAATGTCTGTGTCAACACAACCAACATTCCCCAGAGTTGGTTGTGTCAACACAACCAACATTCTCCCTTCTCCAGGGAGGCTGGAGTCTTAGCTGTTGTGTGAGTCACGCCTGTGCCTCACCCAGCATCTTATATCAGTCTAGTTTGTCCATTAAGCACTGATAGCAATATGGGCAATTAAATATCTACAAAACAGAACATAATGCTAACTAATGAAATATAACTCAATCCATATATAAAAATATGCATATGTATACTCGCATACACATATGCATATACATAACTATACACAAATATAGACAATAGTTAATCAAAATGTGGGTGCATTTTAATATGTTTGTTATAACATGGCTTGGGCCTATTAAAGTTTGGTCTCAGAACAGCCCATCCCAATATGCAAATACAGTTCCCTCAGTGCAAGTTCTCAATTGCACCTTGTTCATTCATTCATTCAAATGAATAAACTTGCTACGTCTGTGTCACTTAAAGACAGTAGACACCTCCACTTTATGTACAGTTCTTGAAGGTACATCTCTTGTCTTCAAAGAACACAAAATTCAGGTTAAGTAAACCAGTCATTTCAGGGTAAGGTAAATCACAGTATATTTTTAAAAAGATAATTAGTAAATGAGACAGGAGAGGGAGAAGGGTTAAGAGAGAGAAAAGCGGATGTGGGGCTGCCGCAGGAAAGGACCCCAAGAAGAAGCTGGGACTTGGGTTAAGTCTCAGATTAGGGCCAGAGAGGTGGGCAGAGGGGGCAAGGGTGTGTGATTGAATGGGAGAGGAATGGGTGGCAGAGGCAGGTCTTGAGAGCAGGGGACACAGCCCAGTATCTTTAATGAATGTGCATGGGTACAGTTGTAGAGAATGCTGCAAAGCGGCTGAGGCTGGTAAGACTTGCAAAGGGCCTTTCTGTGGATCTTAGTTATTTAAGACTCCGTAGGTAAATATGTTTTCTCCTCACTTACATTATCAAGAGAACCAGTGAATTCCCAAAAGCACAGACAGTACTGGGCCATCATCAAAGAAGCTGCTAAGATTTGCAACTTTTTCTTTCCCATAAGAAGACACTTAGGGCCCAAATGAACGACGTAATTCTGTTCTGGGAGGTCTTCAGAATTCCTCTCTTAAGTGATTTTCAGTTGAGGGTGTCGTTTCAGGGACCACGATATCAGGACAGCGATAGATATTTGAAGGAAGAGAAACTTCTCAAAGTGACCTCCTTTTTTCACTCTCTTCTGTCAGTGGTTCCCTCGCTTCAAAAGAGAGAGTGAAGAGCTCAAGTCCTCTTCTCAGCTCCCACCACATTTGGCTTGTATGGTTTTATGATGAACACTTTATCCCTTGTTCAGTTATGTCAGTACACACCTGAGCCCCCGTGGACCGCGAGCTCCGTGAGCGTGGCGGCACTGGTGGGGCTATTGAATCAATCTGGGTGTCCCCTAGCTCCTAGCACAGGGCTCCATGTGAGCCATTAATGGAACATGCCTGAACACATGAAGGAAATAAAAGTTTAGCCCATCCACGAATTATGGCATACATCTGTCCATCGAGAGAGAGCGTGCCACAGGTTGATAGGGCACGTCCAGAAGTCTGAGATACAATTGCCTTTATTTTCATGAAGAAAGTAATATTGCTGGTCCCTCAGCTTTGTAGAAATTGTGATTATTGTGAATCACTGTTCACAAATAATTACCTAAATATAAGACTAAATCTTTGATGCTAAGAGCAGGAGTGAACTTGTCTTCATTCCTCTCTGGGTACTGAAGTAACGAGATTAGTACTGTGTGGAAAGAGAATTAGATCAAATGAGTACTGCTTTTGTAATATCCCTAAGTCATTTCTCCTGGGTAAAATTAGCACACTAATGCAATCCGATTTATAGAAGTTGTTGTGAGGGTACCACATATCATGACACCTGGTTAATTGTTTAGCATGAGAGAAAAATATTATTTTTGCCTCAGATTCAGAATTCTTGACTCTCTCATAACATTCTCCAAAGCATTATGTGAAATGAAAAGAACAGGTCCTACAGATTGAAAACCACGCAGAGACCTCCAGTCCCCAGCAGCCACCTACCCTCCCCAGTCGTTCTCATTTCAAGCTTTCCCACACCTCCTGGGTGCAAACTCAGTGGATTGTTTCAGAGACAAAAGAGTCCACCTTGTCTAACTGCTTCCATCTCCTGATGAGGAAAGAAAGGGCCAGTCAGTAAAGGAAAGCGGTTCGTCCAGGTTCAGAGAGAGGGGCCCTCATCCGGGGATCGGATGTGCCCGTCTCCTCCCTCATTCCCCTCTCCTGGGCCTCACTGTCCTCAGGAGAAAATGATGCCCATGTCCCCCTTTGGCAGCTTCCTGAGTGAACAAGAAGTCTGGGCGAGGCTTTGTGGGGAGAAAGCTGAGGCCGAGCCATTCTTTGGCCTGTTTTCACACTGTGCGCCATGAAATTAGAGTGATAAAGGGTGAGATGTGGAGTCTAACGTGAAAAATATGGGTTTTGGAGTTGGGCCTGGGTTTGAATTCTGCCCTTCCTGTCCTGTGGCGGGTGCCTTGCTCTGTAAACATGGGGAAGTTATTTCAGTTCTCTAAGCTCCGGTTTCTTGTTTATACCAGAGGGGAAGGGCACCTGTGCTGAGGGGCGTCAGCTGAGCTTGCAGAGCACTTTAGCACAGTGCAGGGTCCACAGTGACCCTCAGTCAGTGGCAATGGCTGTTTCGTTACAATGTGTGATCAAAGGATTTCATGCCATAGTACATGGTTCTCTGCTTTACCTAATGCTGGGATATAAGTAATTCCTGGAATAGGGAGGAAAAACATAAGAATACAATTAGATCTCTTATAAGCAGTTTGGCCTTATTTGGGCTAGTTCCTAGGATTTTTGAGGTTTTTTGAAGGCTTACCACTGAATGTTATTATGATTATGCAAAAGCATGGAAAGACCATGTTGGACTAATAAATGCTTGTTAATAAGATAGAAAAAGGAAGCAAGATATGGGAATGAAAAACAATATAATGATGGTAATAATTTTCTAGAGAACTGTGAAAAAATCCAAAATATTCATAAAACAATTTTCCACACACATACAATACAAGAAATGCTGTAGAAACAAATTGAAGATGGTCAACTGGCTACACCATCCAGAGACGAAGTGGAGGGTCTTTAAGCACCTGCAGAGCAGTTCCAGAGGGCACCGGGCAGCGCAGTCTGCACCATCCCAGGCCTAACGAGAGGCACCGCTACCCGTCCATTAGCAGATGCCCCGTGATCAGGTGCTCCGGGAAGGAGAGCCTTTCGCCTGCCTGTGCATTAGTCAGACCACAAGCACTAGGCTCATTCTGGCCCTGACGCCTCCGTGCAGAAGACCAGTGGCGCTTCAGAGACGAGAAACACGTATGGATCCAGAGACGTAAAGCAGCCAATTATTTGACGCATGTGGAGTCACGTATAGGCTTTGTGTTAAGGATCTATAAGGAAGAAGCAAAGGCTTTCTTTCTAGGGCCTTTGCTTGACATTAAGGAGGTACCTTACTTTTCTTGAGACATTGTTTAAGAATAAATATGGCTACATGTACCTATAACATCAAACAATTCCAGAAGCTTTTAATAAGATAGAAATTTTGATGGTTGGTTTGTTTTAATCTATTACATAGAAAAAATAAGTAGTTTGGGGGAGGGTAGGAGAACTCCAAGGTTAGGAGGTACTTAGTCTAATTCTGTCTTTATTTTCCACTTTCTTTAGCACATATCTTCCATCCTCAGGGTTACTTCATGGCCATAAGACATCACCTGAACTCACAGCCATCCCATTCGTCGTCCAGGCAGCAGGAAGGAAAAAGAAGCATAAATGGCACATCTCTCAGCTGAGTCAGCCCAGAGGCCTCTGGGAAGCTCTGCCCACCCTACCAATGTCTGGACTTGCATTTATATCTCCATGGTCACTTATGGCTGCAAAGTAGGCTGGGAAATGTAGTCTTTTAGTTCAACACATTGTCCCTCTGAATAAAATCAGTGTTCTGTTAGTAAAAAAGAAGAGAATGAATATTACACAGGCATCTAGAAGTCTAAAAGTCTCTACCACATTTACACTTCACAACCCACATTTAAACTAAACCGACTGATGGAGTTTCCTGGATTCAAAGATACAGTTTCTTTTACTTTCACAAAAAAACAATATTTCTTACCAACATTTGTGTTCTGATTTACAGTTACAAACCATGGTCACTTATATTATCTTTTAGCTTTTCACATCAATCATGAGAAGTAAATACTTTGTGAGTGTTATACAAAGAATGAAATTGAGACTCAGAATGGCTTAGTAACTTTTCCAAGGCTGCCCAGTTGGTTAGTAGCTGAGACAAGATTTAATCCAGATCTGACTGCTCCAAATCCCATGTTCTTTTCTCTGAAAGGGGATTATTAAACTGCCAATCTTCCCTAATTATTTTTAACTACTGAATTATGATTTTCCACTTATTCTATCATTTAATTTTATCCAATTATTTCTTTTATTTGGCTTTTAATTAATTCTTTTAATTGGCTTTTTTAGTTTTAGGTGGTTTTTTTTTGTTTGTTTGTTTTGTTGTTGTTGTTTTTAAACAGACAACTTTATCCTCGGGTAGAGGAAGGAAAGAGAACGCAAAACAGGAAATAAAACTAACTCCCATGTATTATTATTATTATTTTTTTAAAGATTTATTTATTTTATTTTATTTATCCCCGCCCTTGCTGCTTGTGCTGCTGTGTCCATTCACTGCATGTCTTCTCTGTGTCTGCTTATCTCCCCCTTGCTGTGAGGTCTTGCTGCATCAGCCCACGGCGCTGCGCGAGCCGGCGTGCCCTCACAAGGAGGCCTCGGGACGCGAACCTGGGCCTCCCATATGGTAAACGGGGGCTCTATCCACTGAGCCACACCCGCTTCCCTCCCATGTATTATTTACTAGATTCTTTTTAAATGTATGACCTCATTTTACCCCCTCATCAGCTCTGTTGAGTTGATAATGCTCTTATTATTCTACAGATGTGAGATTCAAGAGGATATGAAACTCTCAAAAGCATACCCTGTTCGTAGGCAACAGGGATTCAAACACAGCTTTCCGACTCTCTACTTGAACTGTGATTTTAGTCATATCTCAAAATATCTGGAAGGCTGTTTCCTGATTATTTATCTATAAAACCTTGGAGATGTGTACGAGAAGAAAAGAACAAAATTAAGTAGAAGTTATGTCACTTAAATAGTAAAACTTCTAAGTAATGAAGGAAAATCAAGCAAAGAATAAGAAGCTGGGAAAGGTTTGAAGTGTTTAACAGGCTCTTCAGAAAGTCCTAAATCTCTTTGTTCTGGTGTGGTTTAGACATCCATTTGCTTCAAAGACAGGCGCTGCACATAGCTTTCTCCACTGACTTTCTAGCTCTAAGTCCACAAGTAATAATAGTGACCACTGAACACTTAACTAGACCACTAGGGTTGTCAAACATTTCATGGGATGTAATTGTATTAAACAAATATTTATTGTTCATCTGAAATTCAGATTGGACTGTCATATATTTTCATGGCTAAATCTGGCAACCCCACATGTGACAGATATTTTGTTTCATTTAATAATCACAGTGGCTCTTCAAAGGCTCAGACGGGGGATGCGTATCTAGATGGATAGCCAAGATACCCAGTTATAAAGTGGCGGTCTCACTGCTTTATGTCCAGTCCCTAAGGCTATGGTCACGACATATTTTCTCAAGGCCTGAAAATGAAAACAAACTTGACATCCTCTAACAATTAAAGAATTTAACTTTCGATTGATTAGCCTAACAGAGGAGAGGCAGCACATGAAAGCTGTAAAGAATCTGTCTCCTGGACAATGGTAAAATCATGGGATTCTCGTAATGTCTTCCAGATCATTACGAGAAACAAACAAAACAAAAAAAAAAGTGTCTTCTCTTGAGAATCATTAAAACAGTGATTCTCAACAGGGGGTGGTTTTGCTCCCAGAGAGACATTTGATAATGTCTGAAGACACCCTTGGTTGGCACCACTGGGGGTGCTACTGGCATCTAGTGGGTGGAGGTCAGTGAGGCTAAATATCCTGCAGTGCCCTGCACAGCCCCCACGACAAAGGATTTTCTAGTCCAAAATGTCAACAGTGCTGGGGTTGAGAAACTCCAAATTAGAATAATCTGCTGGGATTTAAATGTTGTTCTATCCATTTTAATTTAATATACTGCACACGGAGAGAAGAATGGAGATTTTGGGACTCCCACGAAAAGTGACTTCTAAGTCCAAGTCGCAAAACCAAAATCCCTTCTGGTGTTCTTTTGAGCATGCAGGAGGGGTTACTGGGGCCCTTTGGAGACTGGAAACTTCCAAGAGCTCCATCATATCTTTAGAAATCAGGGCTGGATTTGCAGGGCTGTCCTCTCCCGTATCTGCTGATGTTTGGACTTTCCTCTTTGTGGTAAAACTTGCATCTCTTTTACATGCACCCTATTCTGTGCATTGCAATTCTAAAATAAGGGTGTCATCAGTTTTGGTCAACTCAGTCCAAAGGCCACAGCTGAGTGAGGGCGAAGCCAGGCTAGGATTCCAGTTCTCACCCCAGCGGCATTTTCCCCTTCTGGGCTCAGCCCCACCCTACCTCTCTAGATAGCCTGTCTGTCTAAATCTGGGGGCAGGGACTTGTAGCCAAAGGACACTGGATCAGTGGACAATGCATGGAGTTTGGAGTCAGGCTGACCTAAACCCAATCTTTCCGTCTTCTGATCTTGTAAACTTGGAGAGTTTTAAAACTCCTCTGAATATCCAGGTCATTGTCCATAAAATGCAAACAATTTTACCCACCTTACAGGGTTGTGATGAGGCCTAAATAAGACACAATATCTTAAAAATAGTTTTGTAATTTACAAAGCATCATTCAAACAGATCAAAGTCCTCTCGGGCTATCAGCAGAAAGGTTTCCAAAGCATATGCGTTAGGTTGTAATTTATCCATCCTATTGATGAAGTTAATTTTCTGTACCATAGTGTAGAGAGCCTGCCCTTCCTCAAATAAAGGAAGAGGGCATTTTGTGAAGTTTGTTTGTTTAAACACTTTCTCCTTTTTCTGCAGGGAGGGTGGTTAGTGAGAGCAGAATAACTTTTTCTTCAAACAAACAAATGCAAGAACTACGGGATTCTGGTTGACAGAACTTGGTAAACAATGACCAGTTTTTAAATGTTGATGGCCTTGGGGGTACATTTGCGGGTGAACGGTGCCTTTAGCATCTCTTGACAGATGAGAGTTTGTAAAGTGAGAAATACCAGACTGACCTTTGCTCTGTGTTACCAAACTCAAGTAGGACAGCGTGCTGAGCGGGAGAGCCGCCGTCTTCCAGGGGCCGAGGAGGGTTTCCAGGGCAAAACACTTCGGGGGCTGGATTCTTTAAAGGTTCCTGAGACTGAAGGTTTCCATAAAGGTCTGATTCATTTCAAGATTTCTTCTGTTTCTGGTCCATGTCAGAGTTACAGAACACACGGAGCTAGAGGGAGCTGGTGTCAGAAATGCGGAGACACGTCAGAAATCGAGAGGGAGCAGCGTCTTTGCTTCCATACCAGCCCGTTCCTTGTAACTGACTCCGCTGTGTTGTCCGTTTTCATGTCTATCTTCCCCAGGAAATCATGAATCCCTTGGGGAAACAGGGATTGCATCTTGTTGATTCTCTCACCCACAGCGCTCTGCGTGTATCGTCGGTGTATAGTAGGTGCTCAATAAAGAAGCAGGGCAAGGAGGGAGGGAGGGGTCAGCCGATCAAGTTTGATCTTGGGCTGACAACAACAAATAAGCTTCTTCAGTCCAATGAAGCTCATCAGGTAAATGGTCATTACCTTCAAATAACTGTCTCATCGTAACAAAGCACAGAGCAGACACTGGCTCTGCAGCATTGTCCAAGCCGGGCTCTGCATCTGCAGGACCCTCACCTCTCCTCCTAGCGCCCCGGGTCTCCTCGTGAGCCAGCTCCCCTCAATTTCATGCTTATTTGGCCATGGATGTTGGCACTGCATCTCATCATCCCCATGTGAATATGGCAATCTTGAGGTGGACTTTATATCAGTTACAGAACCTAACTGGAAATGCTAAAGGACACCGGTCTCGATTGTAGCCAGGGGTCTCCTTCCTCTCTCTGGGCATGAGGGGCGCACACTGGTGCCCCGTCACCTAGACCCCAGAACTGCGAACCCTGCTCCTCAGAAAGGGAATCAGAAAGCCTTGCCTTCCAGCAAGGCCCCTCACCAGGCTGTGCTGAGCCACGCCGGAAGCCAGCCCAGATCCTGCAATCTGCATTTACAGAAGCCAACACGTACTCTATTTGCTTGTGCTACGTTGAGTAAGAAGCCTTTCCCTCACTGATAGCCAGCACTGCAGGACTGAAGCCACACCTGCCTCTTTCTAAGTCCTGGGTTCTCTCAGCTGCAGCAGGGTTTTTCCCACAGAAGTACTCCTGGGATGCCTTGGCGGTCCTCAGGGGCACCTGCCCTGGGAAAACTGCAGAATTCCTTTCCCTGGTTTAGCAAGAACTGCTCTGTTATTGAGCTTCTGTTTAAGATTCCCTCTGGAGTCTTCCTTTGAATCTTGACTTCAGTTGAAAAGCTATTGCCAGATATCACACTGGCATCTCAGCTGGAGAAAACCATTTGACCCTCTAATTTTCATCAGAATTACTATAAAGTTAAAGGTTTCTGTGACTTAAATAACACACATCCCATCCCCGTGTAGGTGGCATTTTATTGGCTGCTGCTCTTTGATGGGAACAGACTCTCGAGGCCAGAGCCTCTCTTCCACCATTCATCAGAGACCCATCCTTGGACAACTGGCTTTACTGTGTCTCAAAGGATTTCAGATAGCGTGATAATAAAGTACAAATCCATCTGAAAGGGGCACTAAAGCATGCAGGAAGTTTTATATAGACTACGCTGAGGCAACAAGTCCATGTACGTATCACTCAGCATAACAGAAATTTATTTCTCAGGCACAAAATGGTCCAGGAGGGTTCCAGGTCTTCTGTGGGTCGTGAGGGAGAGGCTCTGATTCGGGGACTCCAGCGTGACAGCAAAGTGGCCTTGGGGTGGGGGGGTGGGGTCTCCACCTGTCAGCCTAGGAGGTAGGAGAACCGTGGAGGAGCACAAGCAGGAGTGGGTCCGGGCCAGGCTGGCACAGCAGGCACTCGTCATTCCAGGCGAGAGCTCAGATTCACGGCCTCACCCACGACCAGAAGCTGGGCGATGCCGCCTAGCTCTGCACAAGAAAAAGGAGAGAACAGAGTGCAGTGCACAGCAGCGGTCTCCACCAAAACAGGACATTCTGTTAAAGGCTAAAGAGAGCTGCTTGATTTCTGGATAAGCACTGGTTTCCCCAGGAAAAGGAGGAACAGGAAAACGTACCTGGAGTTTAGGGTGGGCGTACGAAAAGTAAGGGACTAATAGAGAAAGGGCAGCTGTGCCACCGGTTTTCATACGCGTGATCATCAGCTAGAGAGCGAGCACGGCCTCCACGATTCCCAGCAGCACCACAAAGCTGTGCGGCAACTCCTCTCTTCCTGTCCAAGGCCTTCACGATTTGGTGTCTTCCTTGCAGTAAGGACAGAATTCAAAGCTGTCACTGTCATCTAGACAACATTTGCCACGGCTGGGCCGGGAAAGAGGACGTCGGTGTCAGGTCTAGGATGTTTCTCCAGGGGTGCTGGTGGCTTGTGATTGGGCAGGAGACGGGGCTCTATAAATTGTTCTTTGAAAACACAATCTACGGCACTCCTAGAAATGGGATTTCTGTTGTGGAACCCATTTGTGAATGTCAAGGACGTCAAATTCAAGTTCCAAAGGAAAAGTTCGAATTAGTGATTGAATAACAGGTAAGAATGGTAATTATTATCATGACTATACAGATCCTCAATGCATTCAAAAGCAGTGAGCGTAGAAAAATCTGCATGCTCTTGCAGATTTTTTCCTCTTTCTCTAATAGTTTTGTTCTAAAACCAAGATGTAGGTGGAAAATTATATTAGCAGCTGGGTAAGGCCCCCTGCCAGTCTTGAAAACCTTCATTAATCATGGAGATTCTCAGCCCCGTTTTTAAAGGAGCAGTGACTCACCAATAGTTACATAGCAACCAGGGCAAAGGTAACCGGATTTTGCATTTTCACATTTTCCTTTCTTAAGAAATTCTTCACTGTTGGAGTGTTAAGACTGCTTTAAGTGAATATGCATGTGTTTATGAGAGAGAAGTAGGGGAGGGAAGTTAACTGGAGCTGAGAAGTGGTATCTAGGCTCAGGATTTCCTTTCCTTTTCAGGTTCAGCTTTAATCTTCAGCACCTTTGGCCCAGGAGAAGAAGGCGCTCCTTGGAGCTGCTACAGGCCCGGCTCAATGCTTGTACCTCACCATTTAGCTGGAAGCACACTGACCCACGTACTCTCCTATACCCTTGGTCCGGAATGTTCTGGAAAAAACACCAGGAGAAGGGGAGTGGCAGAAGTCCTGGGAACGGATAGAGAGGCGACAGGACCACCTCTCCCTTCGGAGGAGACACATTTCTCTGCCTGTCACGGCATATGTAAGGCAAACTTGGCTTTAATTCCCCACAGCTGCTGGTGAAGTCGCCGTTTTAAAGAAGGAACAATCAGCAACATACCTGGGGAAGAAGAGATGTTGTGAAATTCTTCATTTTCTTCTTAAAAGCTTGGAAAATATGTGAAATGTGTTGATAATGGGGGGGAAATGCTGGCAATGAAATCAATAAAGAGCTTCTGCTTTCTACCTCCTAACTCTGCTTTTCACCCACGGGTGAGGCTTTCCTGTCTGTCAGCGCGTCTCCCCGAGAGGCACAGACTGGCTGGTGTCTCGGGCAAAGGGCAGCCTCTCCCGCGGCTTCACGCGCGGAGCTCTGTGCTGCGGCACGCTCGTCTCTTCCACGCACGGGCCCCGGGCCCGGGCCCTTGGCCCGGCCAGCTTCTGCTCAGGTAATCGGGAGCCAAGCCAGCTCAGTCCTTGGGCCGAGGGCTGCTTCCTCTCCTGTGAGGAGGTGCTCGGTCTGGCTGGCCCTCCGGTCAGCAGCTGCAGGAAGAAGAAATGGAAACTCTGCCTTGTCATCAGTCTCTTTCGCTGCCAAAGAACAACTGATCCCTGAAACTGCCAGCAGAGGGAAGAGGCTTCCAAGGACAGGGAAGAAAGAGCAAACTAACCCAAAGGATCAGGCTCCCTGGGGCCCGGGAGTGGTCTCCAAGCAAGCCTCACAGGAGGAGGGGAGAGGACGGGAGCCAGCGGGAGCAGAATGGCCTGGTCTGGCCCCGGGGCGAAGCTGCACACAGTGGGGCTCTTCTGCAGGGGATTCTGGTCTTGTTCAGAGCGCGTTGCTGACTGTTGTTGGAATCAGGAGAGCCGACTCCAAACAAGCAATAAATCCTTAAGAAGATGCTGCGAGAAATGACAGTGGGATATGTACTCACCTCTGCTCTTCCATGGCACCTTTCCGGCTCTGTGTCCCCCGAAAGGGCGCTGTGGACAAGGTGCTCGGCTGTGCTGGAGGGGGAGCGTGAGCTGACTCCACCCACGTGAAAGGGAAGCAGTTCAATGGTTAAACAGGACCCCCAAAGTAAAGGCCAAGTTCATTCCCCACGGATTCTCCCTGAAAGAAACACTAAAATAAATCATGCACTTTCAGCAACAAGAAAAATAAACCCAGAAGGACGGCATGGGATCCAAGAAGAAGTAATATGAGAAAGGATGATGGTAAAATATGGTGGTATATTAAAATCTTACCAACTACAAATATCGGCAGTATTTGAGGACGTTACCACCAGAGTGTTATTAAATGACAAGACAATGAAAACACGGAAGATGGGAGGAGGAAATTGAGAGGGAAGTTAGAGTTTTCCAAGGTTCTCGTCTTACTTAGGAGGAGAATGAGAAATTAACTTTAGAGTTTATTAGAGAGAGAAAAATTGCCTGTTATTCTATAATATTTTATTTCTTTTATTAAAGAAAGCCTACAGTGAAAATATGATATAATATTATTTTCTCTATCTTAGAATTGTTTGCTGCCACATTTAAAAGAGAGAGAGAAAGAGAGAGGAATAAAAAGAGAGAGAAAAACCCAGTTATAGGGCAGTTATGATAGAATTACAACAGTTATAACAGAATCCCCAGTTATTTGAGGGAAAGTTGCAGAGCTAAGGAAATAAGGAGAGGCCATTTTGAGGCTAATATTTTAAAAAAGCAGGGCGTGGCCTTGTGTAGAGATGCTCCCAGCAGGGAGCAGAACCTGGACTAAGTAAGAGGAACCCTGAAACGGAAATTCTAGCTCGTCCGCCTCCCTGGCTTAGGGCTCCCGCAGGATTTGCAGTGAGCAGAGCCTCAGAGCTGGTTCTAGCGTCCCCGAGTCCTCTTCCTGCCGCCATGCAGGCATTGCAGCCCGGCTCCAGCTGCCGAGCGGGTCAGGGCTCCTGCAGGCCGTGGGCTCGGCGCTTCTGGATGGAAGTTTTCCCGCTAGAGCGATTCCTCGACAATCCAGACAGAAACGAGGCCAGGTGAAGGCGACGTAGCTCTTCAGAAGATTCTGGAGCCCTGGAGAGGCGGTGCGTTCTCACCCGGCCGAGGCCTTGGAGGGCCTTGTGCGCTGAGGCAGGTGGTGGGTGGAGCAGCCTGGCTGGGGCTGCTCACCCACAGCACCTGTTATTTGAAAAACACTTGCGGGGTTGAGAATGGCCTTCAGGACCACATGTGCTTTGGAGAGTTAACTGTTCAACATGTATTTGAGGCTGAAAACAACAGTACAGCAAATTGCACTTTTGGAGACGCTGTACACAGGTTCTCCCTTGAGTCGAGGGAGACGAGGCCTGGCCGTTTCTCAGCAATGAGACTGGGGAGGGCCTGGCCAGCGACCTTCAGCCATCCAGGGGACACTTCACCTGAGCTTTGCTAATTCTGGCCTCAGGCTTTCTTCTTCATCAGGTAGGGCTCACCTGGCCCAGAAAACCATCTCGTAGTGTTTCTGGAGGTGGATTTGAAACAGTCCCTGGCCTCCAGGGAATGGCACCCAGCTTTCGGGGTGTCCTGTCTCCCCAACAGTGATTAGCTCACAGCGTGGCCCAGCCCAGGCCTGGCACACACATTTATGATGTCTCGCTCACTTCCTGTACGGATAAATTCTTATTCTGGTCCTTAGGGTGGCGGAGGGAGAAAGAAAAACCTTAGAGAAGTGGATATTGCATTGGAGGAATGTGCTCACCCCCAGCTGGGAAGAAGTCTTCCTTTTCCTCCCTGATTCTGCAGCCCTACTCTGATGCCAACCCTGCATTCATGGCATGGGCACCCGTTTTTGTTTTGTGTTTTGTTTTTATGCATTTTCTTTTTAATCTGTCATTTTTTTATGGCTGGGAAGTTTGCTTTTCCCATTCATTAGGGCCATTTGATAGGAAAAGCATAGACTCTTTTGTGCTGTGAGTTTTCAGGAGACAGGTATTTAGGGCCTCTCTTTCCCCTCTAGGTGACTTGTAAAATTCAAATTTTATATACCTTTGAGCACATTTACTCACTGCATCTATTCAGCATGATACTCATAAAAATAACTATATTTGCACCTGTCAGTTTATAATTTGCAGAGCATTTTGTGTCCTTACAGCTGGTTACAAGGTGAGCAGGAAAAGCCCCATTATCTTCTGCAGTTGTGTAGCAGATGGGGTCACGGTGGGTCACGGAGTCACTGGCTCAGGGACAACCCACCGCCCAGGGACTGGGATGAATCTTCAGGCTCCTGGCAGGAGTGCTTTTCATTCAGCCATGTTGCCTTGTTAGAATTTGTTAGAAAACAACAATGCTAGAGGCCGTGAGCTGCCTGGCAATAGAGAAATTGAGTGAGAAATAGAGGAGAAATAGCCTGGCAATAGAGGAGAAAGGTGAATGCCCGCCGGGAAGGCGTTTGGGCTCTAGCCCACTAAGCACCACCGTTCTCCACAAAGTCGACATTTGCCTCTAAATCTCCATTCACACTGGCCCCCCTAGCAGGCACGGTGGTGGCGAACCCGGCTGGCGCATTGGCTCCTTCCAGCTATCCTGCGGGGAAAGCGCCTTCTCTCTGGCCCCAGGATGGACTCAGTTTGGCAATCTTGTTCTCTAAAGTAGAGCCTTGGAATGAAGAAGCCTAGGAAAGATCTCAGTGAAGTCGGGGAGGGAAGAGCTGGGCCCTGGCGTCCTGCGACAACTGGCGGGCACCGTCACCCTGAAAGGACACACCACGGCCCATGGCCTTCAAGAGGTCCCAGCAGCCCTGCAGTGACTGACTGTGGGTGTGCGTGTGTGTGAGCTTGGCACATGCTTGGAGCTATCTCACTCATTATTTCATAAACCCTCACGACAAATCTGTGAAGGCGGCATGGCCAACCCATTTTAGAAAGAAGGGAATTGAGGCCAGGAAAGCCCAGTGGCTTGCTGAAGGGCACCCAACGTGGGACGACAGACTTGGGATGTGATGCTCATCCTCTGCCCACTGCCCGCTTATCTGGAGTTGAGTGAGGGATGATAGAGCGTCAGGGCAGGGGCAGTGGGAGCAAAGACTGAGCACCTAATTCCAAACGATGGCTTTGGTCTGGGAGAGAGGGAAGGGTTAAACATCAGGGTGAAGGTATCCAAGGAAAATGACTAAAATAGCTATTTTATAGCCCTGTCAGAGGTAATTGTGTCCCAGTATCTATTTCACTGCTTAACAGCATGTTTTTAGGCAGATTGTTAAATATTGTCCTATGAAAGTGAAACAGTCACCCTGTGAGAATCAAGTTTTGTACATTTTCTTGTTCCCATAGTTTCAAGGAGGTTTAAAAACTGCCCATTACTCATTGTAAATTGCAGTGAAGGAATGGTATGAAGCAATTTTTCATTTTTTATTTGGAAATCAGTTTGGAACAAAAATGCATAAACAATGACATATATGTACTTTAGATTAACTTTGGGGTCTGAGGGCTGGGTGATAGGTAAGAAGTCATGGAGTTCAACCCCTGCCTCTGAAAGGACTTCTGGTTGAACAGAGGCAGGTGCCCCTTCCTGCAGTGGGTCTCAACTGGGGGCCATTTTGCCTCCCCAGGGATTTGGCAATATCTGGAGACACTTTTAGAGACCGACATGTGCTGCTGGTACCTGGTGGGCAGAGGCCATGGGTGAAGCTAAAATCCTACGAAGCACAGGGCAGCTCCCCACAACAAAGACCCATCTGGCCCCAAGTGCCACTAGATCAGGGGCTGAGAAACCCTTCCTCACTGACTCAATACAACGGAGCTCACCCTCCGAGTAGGTTATTGGGATTCAGACACAAGCCTACATCCTCCCCAAATACAAGCAGCAGAGCTTGCGATCCTTTATCAGAGTGGCCCCAGCATTCATCCCCTTACTGTCCAGGTATAACACAACAGCCAGCAGAGAAGGGGGCAGGCTAATACCTGGCTGCAACTGCCATATGCATTTACTGCGTGTTCCTCAGCCTGGCCCCTGATCAACTTCCATGAGTTTCTGCAACACAGTATAATCTAACTCCCCTAAATCACTCCTCTTCAGCATGCCCACAGTTAAGCACCACCTCTCACGATGCACTCGAGTTTCTAGGCAATACTACTATGTATAATGCACATCTTAAACGATAATGACATTCTGGCCAGTAAATTCCCAATCACAGCTCAGTGCCGGAAATTAATAACTTCTCAGTGCAGCTGTTCTGACCACTGGCTTCAAGAAATGATATTGGAATAGTAAATTGCAGATTACTATCTTTGGGGAAATAATCTCTTTAAAATTGTCCATTCCCTCATTTTAATGAGAAAATCAGCCATTTGGAGGGTGATGTCAAAAGAACTAACTCATTCCTTCTCATAGTCTCTATTCCAGGTTTAAAAAATGCTTCAGGATTTGCAATGTGCTAACTCAATTGTACAGAAATGTAGGGAAACTGAGGCACACTGACTCACAAGCAGCAGAACAAAGGTTTGATGTGAGGGGTTGGTGGACCAGCTCCTAAACCCTCCTCAGCGAGGCCCCTTGAGAGCCATCCTGCTGCCTTGTCTGCCACTCGGTGTCGGAGCTGCAAGACACCGCCAGGGACAGACTGTGAGTCTCCGCTGGAGTTCTGGCTGTGCCCAGCGTTGCTTCCACCCAGTGACTTAAAGAACACTGGAGGGATTCCACATGACTTGGAACAAGCAATTTGGGTCAGTCCGGACCAAATGTTCCACCAATGCCAGTGAGAAAAGGTCATCGATTAGCAACACAAACTGAATCTTATTTCCAGATTTTGCCCCCACTGAAAGGTCAAAACCGCTTCTGCCATTTGTTCTCACTTCCTCTAGTGTGGTCGGAGGCATTAAAGGAAGGGGACAGAGCTCTGCACTGGGGTCAGCCCCTTGGTTTCCCTTCCCAGCTCTGCCACTGCCTTGGACACCTCTCCTGCCTGCTCTGGGCCATGGTTTCCTCGTTGTTTGATCAGAAGACTATTGTAGGTGGCTCCTGGGCTGTCCCTGCTCAGTCAGTCCACGAGGTGGCATGGGGACGTGGGGCTGCAGCCTCGACTGCCTCCACCCTCTGGCTCAGGGGGGCTGCCTATGGAAACTGTCTGTGGGGATCTGGAAGCCCTTCATGGGAGGTAGAATTGACACTGGTCTTGGAGGCTGTGCAGCATTTTACAAAGTAGAGTAGGTAGAGCACGGGGGTGGAGCGCTGATGGAAGAAGAGAATGGCACAGGCTGATGTGCTGGATACTTGGGGAAGGGTATGTGGCTCCCTCAGGAGAGCTGGCTGGGGAGGAGAAGAATGAGTGACCAGCTTGGAAACGGAGGTGGAAGTCAAGTAGCAGAAAGTGTTGACTGCCCAGTGAAGGGGTTTGGATTTCGTGTTGCTTTGCCAGGACTTCATGCTTAACATGTGAATGCAGCCCTCTTATCAGCCAGAATGTGGAAACCTGAAGACAGAGACTCTGTCCTCTCATCCTGATTGCTGAATTGGGTTTGGAGTGGAGAATCTGGCCAATTGTTTTTAGATAAAGCTACTCCAGGAGAGAGCACCTCCGGGGCCTGCTGCAGGTCAAAATCTCATCTGGGATCCATGTTTCAATATGGAGTGAGAACTGGTATTGAGTTAGTTACCTGAGCCAAGGAGCAGGTGGGGTGGCCATGGTATATCCCTGCCTTCATTTTACTGCTCTAGCTCTGGGTCTGTTTTTCATACTCCCATCCTAAAATCAGCTCCAAATGTGAACTCGCGGATAAGTGCGAGTATTCTTGGGATGGCTTACACCCGGGCTGAGCTGGCACCTCTCTTCTGAAGTCCATTTCTGGGGCAGCATCCGAGTTACCAGGAGCTGGATGGAATTGATGCCCTAATGCTCTTCGTAGGACAAAATCGCTGGGCAATCTTATGGAGCAACAGGGAGAGAGCTGGGATGGATAAGGAAGGAGGAGCTGGAGTCACCAGGCCTGTGCAGAGAGTGAACATCTTGGATCTGTTTCCCTCTCTGGGTAACCAAGAGCAAGGCACTCCACCTCTCCAAGCCACCTGTTCCTTGACTTTAAATAGAGATTATGAACATGCTTTGCAAGAATGTTGTAAGAATTAAATAAAATCATGTCTTAGTTTCCACCTGCTGAGACAAATGCCACAAAGTGGGTAGACAACACAGGAATCTATTGGCTCCCAGTTTCAGAGGCTGGATGCTGGCTTCCTCCTGTGGTCAGTAACCTTCTGGCTCACTGGCAATCCTTGGGGTCCTTGACTTTCCCATCACATGGTGATAGCCTCTCCTTTTTCCTTATGGGTTCTGTTGACTTCTGTGGCTTTTTTCTATAAAATCCAAAACTAGGATGAAAACCCATCCTGATTCAGTTAGCCACACCTAAACTAAAATTACCATCTTCATAATACCCTTCCATATATATATATAATAGTGTGGTGTTATGCTATCCTTATTATTATGTTATATTAAATATCTTACATTTAGCCAAACAAAATCCTACTCTACATACTGTATAATAGACTGTTCTGTTTTCCACTCAATTATTTCCTCCTTTTCTATTTCAGTAAATTTCAGTAAGTCTAACAGCAACACTATATTCAAATGATCAAATTCCCCCTATCCCCCTCAAATATATATCATTTTCAGCTGGTTGGGGAAAACTGAAAATAACTAAAAAGTATTTAAAATTTTTCCAAGTTGTATCATTTAGCTTCCCTGTGACTATATTATACACAATATTACCTCCACTAACAAAATAATGTTTTGTTTGCTAAATTAGGCACATGCTCGTTCAATAATGCTATAGGTATATCCAGGATCTTGATGCACTTTGACTAGCCATTTTGAGGCAGCTACTTTGCTTTAGCATTTCTGTATAGGAAATCCCATTTGGCCTCCTTTAGAGGAAATCCTTTCTCACAGGAAGTAGTATGCAACAAGAGAGGAGTGTCTTGGCAGTAGTGATGAGCTCTCTGCTCATTGGGTCCCTGCTGGCCAAGATAATATGGCATTAAGTTGGCCCTGATGACCTGCAAGAATGCTTGAAATGGAAGAATCTACAGCAGTATGCTCATGATGAGACTGGAGCTCAGTCTTCCCTAAATCGATTTATACCTGAGGAAGGTATGCATTCATAGATGTATACCTAAGGAGGGACCTGGAAAAGGAGGTTCAGGATTAAATGTAGTAAGCTTTATATTGGTTGGTCTTTGCAGGGCCCCAACACAATTTACTCAATGCCTCTAGAAGGAAAGGTGGATTTTACCACCCTGGGAAACTAGGTCTCCGGACTCAGGACTCTTTCTAGTCTTATCTCCTGAAGAGGAGAAGAGGCCACCCCTTTTCCATAGCACATGCTGTGGCATGCTGGTGTTGGTTTTCAAGAGCACTTAATACAAGTTCACTCTTCATTTATTCATTAATCCATCCATTCCTCTACTTACTTGACAAATGTTTACCAAATATGGAAAATGTGCCATTTACTGGGGATAAGGCAGGGATGGTTCTTCCTCCCAGGGATCACAGTGCAACCAGCAGTGGATTTGAGGGCGATGGTGACCCCCTTGCTCCCATCTCCATTTTCTGCCCCTTCTCTGGGCTCTAAGTGGAGCAAAGATGATCTTCTGTGGCTGGCAGATGTGGCTGGGAGAACCGAAGTCGGTGGCAGCAGTGTGAAGCTATGAGAAGCCCTATCCTCTTCTCTCTCTCAAGGGCAAGGAGAGCCAATGAAGTTGCCGTTGGAAGAGGAAATCTTTCTTTCAGGGACAGGCAGGGTTACCAGCCATGTGCCAATGGGTTCCTCCCACCACCTGGTGAACACCCCATCTTTCAGATGGCTCAACTTTGATCTGTCCTTGAAAGCCACTCCTTCAGGGAGGCTTACTGACACTCAGCTCCCAGTTTTCTCCTCTCATGGACTCCTGCCACCTTTGGACAGGTCTGCCCTAAGATGCTGTCACATACTGCTTGTTGGGTCATTCAGTTAGACTGCCGGGTGCTTATCTAAAGGGTCTTAGCCCTTATGCATGTGGAGAACAACTATGCAGAAATTCTCTTTGATTTAAATGTGAAGCCACTGAACTGTGACTTCTTTAGGGAGGCAGGTTAGTAAATGCTTAAAAAGGTGACTTCTTGAGTCATACAGCCTGGGTTCAAATCTTGTCTCTGCCACTCACCAGCTGTATGGCTTCTGGCAAGTTGCTCAGCTCTTCTGTAACTCTATTTGCTCATCTATGAAAGGGAAAGAACAATAGTGCTTACCTCTAGGATATTTGCAGGAATTAAACTAGTCAGAGCTTGCAAAGTACATATACCAGTGTTTGGCACTTCAGGAAGCATCAAGAAAGTTGTTATCATTATTGATCTTTTGTACCCCATAGAATTCTAGACCAACTGATGCAGAAGGGAAATTAGAAGTCATTGGGCCAACCTCCTACCTGACATTTAGGTTTGATTGGTCAAAGGATAAAGAAGTAACCCTAGGCCTTTAAATATAATGTTAAAACTCTTTGTGCATCTTGAAATATCAGCACTTTAAAATAGGGCAACAATTGGACTCACTGGATGAGTTGATGCCTTCAGTCGCCCTGAAGAGGCTGCCATGCTGCGAGGAAGCTCAAGTAGCCCGTGGCGAGACCACGTGGCGAGACCCTGTGACTACCTGAAGAGAGAGAGGCCCTGGCTGGCCCCTGCTTACTTCAGCGCCTGCTCTCCAGGTCGTGACTGCAGCTCACCCATTTCTTCCCAAACTCCTGACCCACTAGGACTGTGAGAGATAGTAAAATGAGGGTTGTTATTTTATGCCACTAGGCTTTTTGATGACTTGTTAAACATTATGGGAAGCCAGAGCAGATTCTTATTATTTTTCAATGGAAATAGATATTGTTTTGTTTTGTTTTTGCCCAGAAGTGGGTTCAGGGAGGAAGGGATTCAGAGGGATCAGAGTCTTGTTAGAATTGCCACCTTTTTCTAGATCTTATGCACACCAGAGGGAAAAAGGAAAAGCCTTTATCTTAGAAGAAATCACATAATGGGCTTTGCTTCCAACAGCTTTAAACTGAATGCCACTGAGTCACGGTTTATCACTGGGAAAACTTCCTGCTGCCTGACCCTGTGAAACATGACGTCCGTGTGACTGAGCCGGAGAGCAGCGGATCTGCTTCTCCCGGCCTCGGCTGCTCTCCCACAGGCTCCGTCAGAGGGTCCCGGGGCGGGAGTCGAGGGTGAAAGTGCGCTGCATTCCTCCTCGGACCCCTTCCCGGGGTGATGAGCGCTGAGGAGGCAGCACAGAGAGCAGCACAGGAAATGCAAGACATCTGTACTGGAGCCTGGGAACACACTTCCCAGTCCCCTTGCTGGTGTGGTCCTGGCACCGAGGGGGCCTCTGGAGAAATGAATTACAGAAACAAGTCCAGTGGAGAACATGGAATTCCACTTCCATTCATCTTCCTTATTTTGCAAACACCGCATTCTGCAAATCCCATGCCAGTAAAGCTCTTGGATCAGCCCTCGAATTCTTCTAGATCCTTGAGGGAGGAGATGTCAGGGCTGGCCAAGAATCTAAGTGGAAACTGATGACAGAAGCTGACATTAATCAGCTACACAGTATGTTCTTCCCAGCAGGTTTCTTCCAATAAATCAAAGGCCAGCAAATCCAAGGGGTGTTTAGCCATGAGAGAGCAACTGTTTGCTGTTCTCTTTCCTTGCTAAAGATGATGAATTCAATGTTTAATTGAATCCAACACTGGTGGCCGTGGGAGTGTTTGCTGTAGGTGTTGGGTGCACATGCCACGTAGAGTCACATTTCCTCAAGGGCCAGGGGCTTCCTCCAAGCACCCCCTGCTCCACGTGGTTCACCATTTACGTCGAGGTTTGCTGGCCAAATAGAGCCACCACCCTATCCAGTGATCTGAAACAGACTCACTCTTTCAAGTTGGAATCCTCAAGCTGTTTCAGCAACCAAGTAATTTCTTTTCCTCCCTGCAAAGCGTAATTAAGGCCCTTAAAGATATGGCTGTAGAATCATCTGTCTGAAAAAGCTGGCAGGGGCCAAGTTCTCTCAGCACCCACCGGTGTGGGGCAGGAGCGCTGGACTAAAGCCGTGCCCCGCTGGGCCTAGCCCTGCCACCTGGACTGCGTCATTTCGCCTCTCTGAGCTTCCGTCCTGTTATCCCACAAGTGAGGATTCAAACCTACGCCACTGATTTGTGATGAAGATTCACAAAGAAAATGTGGGTGACGGTGGTTCCTCAGCCAGAAAAGCCCTATGAACTTAAAAGAGTAATAGTGTGGTGATTTGTATCCTTGGTGATCATGGTTTTTACTAAGAAGCAAGAAGAGAAGGGAGTGGTTTATACACAGCAGGGTGTCCTGGTGGAGGAGCATGGAAAGAACAAACCTCAGGTGTTCAGCCAAGGGGCCAGTGCTCTTCTGTGACAAACAGCTCCCCAGAGACGGGACCCCCGGCAAGACTCATCACATACCTGCACCAGGTCAGCAAATGGGAAAATTAAGGGGATTGTTCAGCTCCTTACACCAAAAGAACTCCTCCAGGATCAATTTCTTGGATAATTCAGGCAACAGTGGTCCTTGGGTATGGATGAGGATTCAAATGCAAAGATTTTTTTGTCTGCATGATTTTGGAAGGTACAGCTATAGTGATGTTTCCACTTTTTTCAGCTTCTACCCAAAAAGGGTCTGGGCCTTGGTAAGAAAAGGAAAGGAAACTCTGACATTTTGCATTTGCTCAGTGATTGTCCAAACAATAAATATAGTGAAAATTGCCTATATTTTTCAAAGTATTATCACACTTCTTATGACATTAGAGTCTTATAACAATTGCCCTAAAATAAGCAAGGCAATTATCATACCCACATTCAGATAAAGAAACTGAATCCCAGATGGGAAAAGTGATTTCCCCCAGATGCCTGGCAGATACCAGGTGGCAGGCTCAGCACTTCATCAAACCCATCTGCGCATTATGCTTTCAATGGTCACCTCATCTGGGGTTAAAAAGACAGTTTTGTGGCCTGCATCAGTACTGTTAAGGATTTCATCCTAGACCTCTCCCGAAGAATGGATCAGAGCACCCAGCAGGTAGACGAGCGCCCCCGAACGTTTATGAAAAATGATTACACACACAGAAGATTCTTCTTCCCTGGCTCCATTCCCTTTCTCCTTCCGCAAGAGATGGTGTGATACCATGTTCACATGCAAAGCCTTTGGAGCTGAACAGATCTGGAACAAGTTCTTCTCTGTCCACTTACTAGCTATGTGACTTTAGGCAAAATCTTTTCCGAGCCGTGATCTATGCTGATATAAACTGTGGCTGAAGCTGCCTAGCAGGGTCGTTTAGAGAATGAAAGAAGTTAGTATAGTCTTGCCTCCATCTAAGAACTTGGGACTTGCCTCCAAGCCACCTCCTCAGGAGAGGCCTTCCCAGACTGTAGTAGCTAAATAGCCTTTCCCCAAAGTTCATTACTCTTTATTTCATCGTCCTTTTCTCTTTTTGGAGCACTTTTCCCTCTCTGACATTATATTATTTATTTGTTAACGCGTGTATTGTTTGTCTTTCTTCTCAAACTTGCAAGTTCCAAGGGAGCAGGAATCCGCCTCTCCTTCACTGCTTCTCAAAGCCACGACAGTGAGGTTCGAGGGGTTGTCCCTTGCACTAATTCGATGGAGATGATGGAATATTTGATGACAATTTTATTGAGGCAGGGAAGCAAGGCCTGGAGCAGCTTATAAACAAGGTCTCTGGTCAGCCCCTGGCCCAGGCCGGGCCTGTCTTCACGTTTCTACAGGATGAAATAATAGATAAAAGCTACATTCCATCCAAAATAAGACATGCCTGAAATTTGATGAGACGAGGGAAAAAAAGAGAAAACTCTCTGTGTCTCTTAATTCCTTTGCACCAGTGAGGAAGCCCTAACATTTGGCAGTCTGCACTGATACTGGTACAACATGCTTTCCGTATACTAATACTCGTCATGCTGAGTTTGTATTGTTTTGGCAGTTGATAAGAAGTTAATTTGCTTTTATTGCAAAAATTCCTCATTCCAGCCTTTCTATAAGTAGCTCTTCCTTGCTGTTTGCATGCTTTACAGACATACTAATTTATAGCCTCACAATCTGTTCTTCCAATATAACTAAAGTTACCGACTTGGTCTTATTTGCACAGTTTTTATGTTATGTTTGCTTTCTGAATTGGACAAACTAGAATACTTCTCTCCTTTTAATATGCGACATCGTTTGTCTTGATTTATGCTTTCCAATCCCAGACATACAAGCTACACACTTGTGGGCAGAAAATGTCTTCCATCAGGCTTGGGAGATTAATGAGGGGAAATCTTTATATTCTGTACAAAAACAAAATCAAATTTGTATACTAAAATCATTTGTCTGCAAACTTAAGTTGTTTTTAAATAAAAATAAAAATGCATTTCTGATAAAAAAAAGATGTTAATAGCCTCCCCTGACATTGTACAGTGCATAATCTGGGAATACAGACAAGAATAAAACACAGCCTCTGCTTTCCATTGGCTCATAGTCGGCTGCTGAAATGTTTTATTACCCTGACGTGCTTCTAAAGTTCACATACAGCAAGATAGTTAGCATCATATAATTTTATAGAGAGAGAACCCATTTGGAAAACATTCTGGTATTTTGTATCATTTATCTTCATCATGGTCATTATCACAATCATGATAATCAAAACTAACATATTTCCTGAGTATCTACCTCCTGCAAAGTTCTGTGTTAGTTGCTGTGGGGGCACAGAAATGACCAAAACATGGTCCTAGAGCTACTATAGTCTAAATGTGGTTAATGTTTTCACTCTTCAGATTCATACAGGATAAAATATCTGTGGCTCCATGACACTTGAAAGCCATAGAATCATGCAGAGACATAAGCTTAGACCACCCAAGCTGTAGCACCTTCTCCATTGATTGGCCACCCCTTAAATAATGGCCTTGATAGAAGAGTCGGGTTGCCACTTCAATCACAAGGCTACGGCAGGTCCAACAGGAATATCAGAGATTCCGGACCATTGACTGCAGTTGAAGGGGCTTGGGATAGCCAGAATCTTGCTTTGGGGTTCTGAAACCCCAATCTTCCTTGAATGAGGGCAGACTAGAATATTAGCAGAGGAGAGGGTGGGTTTTTGTCCCCCTCACAACCAGGTCGGTGCTTGCCCACAACGCAAGTGTGTTTACCTACTTCATGCTCTTTGCCAATTTATACTTGATCTTCCTAAGAAAGGCTGGATTCTCAAAGGCCTTGGGAGCCAAATGTCCAGTAGACTTGTCACCAGGACCAGCAACAGGGGCTGCTGGCCCCCCACTGTGGTGCTGCAGACCCTCCCAGCGTGTGATTTACGTCAGAGAACATAGGATGCCACCACACCAGATTGTGCTCCAGTGTGAAGGACACATTCAAGGGCATTGAGAGGGGATGGGAGAGCAATGTTTGGAGAAGTATGCTAATGCCTTGCTGCTTCCTCTCCCAAACTATCCACAACTCTAGAGCATCTGTCCAGTAGAACTTGGTTTCCCCTTGGTCACAGACACCCTACCCTTATATTAGTTCAGTTAATGTGCTAGGACCTCACTTCATCTTTCACAGGCTCATGAGAGGGACCTTAGGGACCATCACATCCAGCCCTTAACTTACAGATGAGGCGCTAAGAGAAGGGTTGGCTCAAGGAAAGGGCATCATCTTCTAGAAGACAGAATTGTTCCTACTAGATATGTGAGAAACCTGTTTACTGGGGGAAAAAAAACGGAGGAGGATAAGAAAATCTAAAGGAAGAATTTGGAGATTGTATAGATGTCCAAAAAAACAGCAACTCACAGATTTGCTTATGAGTCATGTAAATTTATGTAGTAGTGAGTGAGTATGCCAAGTGAATGAACGGGTCCACATGCACTCCCAGGCTGAAGGCAGAGTTCTGAAAAAGACAAAACTCAAATCCTCTCCTCTCCTCTCTTATTCTCTCAGTATTTCTCTCTTTTCCTCTCTCTCGCCTCCCTCACCACCACCACCACCATCATCATCTTACACAAATTATCAGAAGAGGAATAAAGATACTGGTAGAGACAAATTGAAAAATATAATGACTCAAGCAGAGAAGGCTGGCAGGGAACATTCGAGGATGATGTCAGGATTAGGGAAATAGAAAGATAGTAGAGTTGTCAGAGGGAATCAAAGATATTTCTAGAAACAAGTTTTGGTGAGCCAAAGGGAAATTAAATGAATATGCTGATGTTTACTTTCCCAAATTTTCATAGGAAATTGAAGATGGTTTTGTGAAAGGCAAATGGAGAAAAGGTGAGTCTATAAACCATTATCCACTCAAAGCCTTGATTTAAAACATTTGCTCTCAAACACACCAAGGATTCAATATCTAGTCATTAAAATCTGCAAAGCGAATTTTTTTCACAATTTATTTGAAGAAAATACCTTGAAGAACTGGAAATAGGCCAAACAGGAAGAAAGATGTCCAGCAGAAAGGCGTGTTGTTGGAATTTTAGGGGCTATGAGCCAGGGGCTTTTCTACCAAAGAGTTCTTCTCTTCCCCCATCTCCGTCTATTAGTATGAGATGGCAGATGACTTGGCTTCCAGGGGCTACAGAAAACAGATGCCCTAGGGCCCAGCTTCATAGCGCCTTTACTATATTTCCAGTCATAGGTTACCTCTCCCCTGGTGGAAAGTGGAGACAGCACCGCTGCAGACAAAGTTTCATCCTGGCTTGGAGGGCCTGGGAGGGCAGTGCTGGCTGATGTTCTCGGGGTATGGCCCATTGACGTAACTGGAAAATGTGGCTCATGGTAGAGACTTGTAGCCTCCTGTGTTACCCCAGTCATCTGGGCCATGGAGTCACGGATGCCACCATCCAGAAACTGCTTTGAAATCCACTCTGTCCTTGGAGACATGACAGGACAAAGCACAGGGGCCCAGAGGGTATCATGGGGCTGAATGTATAGACATTTCCTCAATCCCTGCTGAGTGCAAATCAGGTGACTCCCCTGTGAGCCACCTGAGGATGGGAGGGAAATAAAAGGACCAGAGGGTTATCAAGAAAAAAATATGGAGCTATCAAATTCCTGAGGTTAGAAAAATTGGGGGGTCAGTAATTCATTCCACTCTCTCAGGTTTGCTTCCACCCCTAGAGCAAGCTTAGCCCTTGGAGTTGTTGCAGTGTGTGTGTGTGTGTGTGTGTGTGTGTGTGTGTTGGGGGTGGGGGGTGAGGGGTGGGGCGCTGCTCCATATCTCTGCATCTCACTGCAGACAGGCCTGGTTTAGAGAACAGGAGGAGAGGACAGCGCAGAATACACAGCACGCGGTGGCCAAGCCTCCAAAAATACCCACAGAATGGATGGAAACAGAAGGGAATAGGGAAAACGAAGGAGCAAGCAGGGAGAGAAGGGGGAAGAGATGGAAGCAGTGTCCGCAGTGCTGAGCAGCAGAGAACAGGCTTCCGCCTCCCGTGTCCCTGTCTGCCTCTTTCGCCCTGTACCTGTAAGAACGTTCTCGCTCTAGTGCACAGGTTCAAAGAGCTTTCAACCTACTTTCTCATCATATTCCTCACAATCAGCTGGTGGATAAAGGCAGCATTTGCAACCCTTTTTTTGACTCAGTACATGGAAGCTCAGGAAAGATTAGGGGTCCCTGGAGTCGCATAACTACTAAAGGGAAAGAAGGGTCTCGTGCCTCAGGTGTCAGAGCAGAAGGGAGGGAGGCACCAGCTGTTTGTCCACAGCTCCAAGGAAGTGATCACGGCTCAGGACTCTAAGGGACACATGGCGAGAGGTCTGTGGCAAGAAATTTGCAGGAAAAGGCCAAAAAGACAGGAGGTTAAGGGGAAAGAGGTGTGAAGGAAAGAAAACACTCTGTCTGCAGCCGCAGCCTCTGGCCATCGTGTTTCAGTTAACAGGCTGCCTTCTGGACTGAGACGGATGAGAAGATAAACAACACCCACGCAGCCTGACTCACGTCCCCCAGGGTCGCGGCCGCGTGGAGCGTGGCCACAAGCAGATTCTCACCCAGGCCTTCCAGGGGGTCAAGACAGGAGGAAGCCTCGGAGAACACTGGTCAGGGCCAGGGCGGGCAGAGCGCAGGTTGGGACGGGACGGGCCCTGGGCAGAAGCCGTGGGAAGAAGGAAAAGAGAGCAAGCCCTGGGACAGGCATCTTTCCATCGATCATTTGTACGCTAGGCCCTTGACTGGCCTTGCCTAGGCCTCACGGTCTATAAGGACTCAGTGTCCTCCCTGATTTCTGCTGTGGCTTCTCCGGGGTGACTGGGAAGGAACGTGTCCTGAGTTAGGCCTGTGAGCACCCCAGGTGCCCACGGAACCACTCTCACCTTCTCACACCCTCCTCCTCTCTTCACGGAGTTTTACTCATTCTTTCACTTGCTCAATAAACACTGGTGGAGCAAGTGAGCTCCTCCAGGGAGCCAGCTGGAGGGTGGCTGGCGTGTGGAAGGGGAGGCAGGGGTCCAGGCTGGACTGACAGTGCTATCCGTGGGCCTCAGGTTCCAGCCCACAGACCACGCCACTGTGCCCAGGGTGTGGCCTTTGGCCAGCACCCAGGATGGCTAACAGAGCTGCTGCTATCAGCTTCGTGCCTTTGAGTAAGCACGAACTGCAAACTCGACGGCTCTTATGCTCCTTGGTCGCCCTGGGAATGAATATGTCTCCTTTCATGCTTGTTTTCATCATCCATTCATTCATTTCCCCCAAATTCAGCGGTCCCTCAATGCCCAGGCCTGATTACAGAGCTGCACATGTACAAAAGAAATTAGCTATAGTTTGGACCCATGGATCCTCCCCCTACCCCCAACATACACACACACTCACACATGCTTGCGTGTTGAATTATACATAAAGGCCATGAACACATGGAACCAGAGGACTCCAGAAAGGCTTCCGAGGCCAGCTGTTCCTCACAGCTGGTAGCATGCGGGCTGTTAGGACGCTGCAGCTGCTGCCAAGGGCCTGGGGTAACGGGACCCACGTAGGAACCTGGTGCTTTGCACATCACTTACACCGACACCCTGGCTTGATTATGGTCATGGGTTTTGGTTATCTGGTTCAACGTGAGGCGCCATCTACAGATTCACGTCCTTTCTCCTCTCTTGCCACCGCGTCCTTCTACTTGGAAAGAGTGAACCCTTATCTTGAAACATTTCATCATGGAAGCACTGACCCAGGCGTTCACTGGACTCTAAGCCAAGCCCTTATAAAGTCGTGTGACCTGCAGTAGGTCACTTCAGGCTGCACCTGTTTCTTGTAAAAACAGAGATGGGAATAATACCTACCTCACAAATTTCTATGAATATTAAATACAAATGACTGGCTGAGCCATTCAAGAAAAATGATACCCTCCTTTCTTTCCCTTTAAAGGGCTTTTGTCTTCCAAAAATCTGCATCCTAGGAAATGGAGGGTGTCTGAGGAAAAGGAAAGTAGTAACTTGACCACAAAAAACCTTGGTGCAGCTCTGGATTTGAGGAAGTCTCCATAACTAACATCTCAGATTTCCTTCTCTCTTGGCTGACAGAATTGGAGGCAAGAGCCTGATACTTATCTCTGTCCATCTGTTTCTCAGTGCAGACTTATTATAATGGGATGTTTCTATTCCAAAACAGTGGCCCTTCTATACAAGTGTGCAGAACATTTCCTCAATTTCCTAGTGTTTTGCTCTTAGACTTCCAACTGAAAAATCAAGACGTGCTGAAAAGATGGCTTCTTCCCGGTTTCCCGTTGCGAATCAGCTCCCGCGAGCTGAAGACTTCCATCACACTAGACAGGAGTATGGGTTTGGGCTCATGTTCTCTCCAATGCCTCTGCCCTTTCCTTTTTAAAGAAAGAGGTTACGCTTATTGAGCATCAAGACTCTAGGCTTTATAAATGAAACTTCTGCTCAGCCACAAGTTGGTCGATATTTAAGTTAACTGATATTTTTCTTTGTTCAAAAGTACTGGCCCATTTATAAAAACCCACAGTGAACATTATATTCAATGGTGAAAGAATTTAAGCTTTTTCCCAAAAATCAGGAACAAAGGAAAAGAGCTCCCGTTTACCACTGCTATTCAATATTGTACTAGAATTTCATTTCTAAAGTAATTGGACAAGAAAAAGCAATAAAAATATATCCAAATTGGAAAGGAAGAAGTAAAACTATCTTTTTTTTTTTTGCAGATGGCATGATCATGGATATAGAAAATCTGAAGGAATTCACAAGAAAACTATTAAGGGTAATAAGTGAATTGAGCAAAGTGGCAGGATACAAGATCAGCACACAAAAATCAATTGTGTTCCTATACACTAGCAATGAACAGTTGGAAGAGGAAATCAAGAAAACAGTTCTATTTACAATAGCATCTAAAAGAATAAAATATCAAGGAATAAATTTAAACAAGGATATAAAAGGCTTCAATGCTGAAAACCACAAAACAGTGCTCAAAGAAATTGTAGATAACCCAAATAAATGGCAAGACATCCCATGCTCTTGTTTTGGAAGAGCTAACATTGTTAATATGTCAATATTACCCAAAGTAATATACAAATGCAATGCAATCCCTATAAAAATTCCTGCAACTTTTTTTCCCCAGAAATGGAAAAACTTGCTCCTCACATTCCTATGGAATTGCAAGGGGCCCTGCATAGCCAAAACAATCTTGAAAAAGAGCAAGGTTGGAGGAATCACACATTAGAATTTAAAATTGTACTACAAAGTGACAGTAAGCAAAACAGTGTGATACTGGCACAAATATAGACAAATGAATCAGTGGAACAGAAGTGAGCATACAGAAATAGACCCACACATCTAGGCCAAATGATTTTTGACAAAAGTGTCTGGGTGGGGAAAGAATAGTCTTTTCAACAAATGTTGCTGGTAAACTGCATATCCACATGTATAAAAATGAAGATAAACCCTACCTCACTCCATATAAAGAATTGACTCAAAATGGATCAAGGATCTAAATATAAGAGTTAAGATTGTAAAACTCTTTGAAGGTAACACAGAGGTCAGTCTTCACGAGTTGGGATTAGGCAATGGATTCTTAGACATGGCACCAAAAGCACGAGCTACAGGAGAATTTGATTTCATCAAAATTCAAAAGTGAAAGTGAAAAGACAACTTACAGAGTGGGAGAAAGTTTCAAACCATATATCGGATAAGGATTTAATATCCAGAATATATACATAACTTTTACAATGCAACAACAAAAAGTGAATTAAAAAATGGGCAAAGGACTTGAACAGTCATTTCTCCAAAGAGGATATTCAAATGCCTAATCAACATGTGAAAAGATGCTCAACCTCATTAGTCATTAGGGAAATGCAAATTAAAACCACAATGAACTACCACTTCACACCTACAAAGATGGTTATTATTAAAAAAAAAAAAAAAGAGGAAAATAAGTGTTGGGGAGGATGCGGAGAAATTGGAATTCAAGTGCATCTCTGATGGGAATTTCAAATGGTGCAGCCCTGTGGAAAGCAATATGAGGCTTCAATCCCATATTGAAAAAGTTAAATATAGAATAACCATATGACCCTGCAATCCCCCTTCCAGGTAGATATCCAAAGAGCAAAAACAGGGCCACAAACAGCTACTTGTTCACCAGTGTTGATAGCAGCACTATTCACAATAGCCGAAAGTTGGGAGGAGCCCAAGTTCCATCAACACGTGAACGGATAAACAAAATGGGGTGCATGCACACAGTGGAATAAGAAACAAGTGAAGTTCTGAGACTTGCTGCAGCATGAAGAAACTTGAAAATGTTATACTCAGCAAAATAAGCAAGGCACATAAGGACAAATATTGTCTGATGTCACTTGTAAGAGATGACTAGAAACGGCAAATTCGCAGAGTTAGAAAGCAGATTAGAGGTCCCCTGGGGAAAGAGGTATGCGGAAGGAAAGAAGGGGTGAGTAAGTGTGAAAATTTAAAATACTTTTTTTTTAAAAGGTCCTGGCCTGATGATTCACCTCCGTCGACGTGGCAGGTGTCTCTATCTCAACCCCCACCCAGGGCACTGCCGCCCTGTAGCTCTCACCCCTCACTCCCCAACCCACCCACAAGCTTAGCCTGAGCCAGACCTGGAAGGCTGAGGAGAGCACCAGGCTGGTCACCGTGATGGTCTGGGTGGACCGCAGGGAGCACAGCGTTTTCCGCAGGGAGAGGCAGTATTGAGGAAGCTGAGCTGGCGTCTGCAGAGAGGAGCGTAATGGCCCGTCCTCCCTTGGACAGCTCAGGCTGCAGGTCTGAAACTGTACTTAGAAACGGAGGACGTCTGGCGACCAAGGCAGGTGGGTGGCATTTCTAGCTGAGACTGCTTTTAGGGAGTGCACGCCTCAACCTAAAGCTCACTCCTGTTTGGTGTAGCCTGACCTTCACTTCCCAGACAGGAACCTCATATTTTTAAGGTCATGTCCTCAAGTAGTAAGATCTTAAGAAAGGCTCTTTATATCCCACACTGAGCTGACAATCTTTTAAAGCATTTTCTTTTGCAAATATCTTTTCTGCAATTGCTTTTACTCTACAAAAAGAATCTGATATGCCAAGAGCATAGATTTACAGATAACAATAATTGCGGTTTAGTTAGTAGAAATTACATGTCAGGCCATCTCAATGGGCTTTGTGTATATAATCGCATTTAGACCTCAGCTCAACTCGGTGAAGTAGATCTCGTGGCCCCTAGTTTATGGCTGAGGACACGGAGGCATAGGGGAGCTGCTTTCTCCAGCATCGCAGAGCTAATAAGAGGCGGGTAGAGCTAGGAGGCGACTGCCTTCTCTACGTCCAAATGCCATTTTATTTCCAATGTGATTCATTCCTAATTGTCGATTCAGAGTGGTGAACTTTCTACAGATACTAGATTAGTATGACAAATCAAACAAAAGAATTCCCCAAATCATTCTTAAATGACAGCCCAGGCACCACAATGCCCAACTTCATAATTACCTAAATATGCTTCCACTTATTTTTTTTAGCTTGATTAAGTACTGACCACTTTTGCTTTTGCTTTTCTGCTTCACCGTGTGTCTTTATCATGGCATCCACAGGGCTTGATTGCCTTTATCATTTTATATGGCATACAGAGTGAGAAGCACATCTCACACACGCTTGGAGAGCTTTTGGAGAGCAGAGGTTGTGACCTCTTCACCAATGTCAAGTACCAACCTCAGACCCAGGCAAGGAGACCCTACCCCAGGCTCTGCATCTTTAAGCAGCCTCATATTTTGGAGTGGCTTCCTGGAAATTTTCTAGATCCCCATAAAACTAGCTGGGGCTAAGAATCCCATCCCAATGCGGAGATGGAATTATCCTGGGAACACATAGCTGGGCCCTGGTTTTAGAGTACTAGGAGGCAGTCTGGGGAGAGAATAGCATTCAGGGGATAGTGCAAGATTGCGTTACCAGATGCTGCTAACATGTCAATTTTGAGTGACTCAAATTGTTTGCATTGAAAGGGATCCCATAAAAATTATTTGTCCAGTGCCCTGCACACCTGAGGGGCAGCCCTGATAGCAATGTGTCTCCAGCCCCATGAATGAAGTACCTGCTCAGCTTGTTAAATCAATGAGTGAATGAATAAATGGTCTGTGATACTTCAAAATAAATTGAATTAGAAGCATTTAGATTTTTTCCTGACTGTGGAGTTGACATCTTTAAACAGTCACTTTCCAAAGTCCAACTGCATAAAACTCACTCCAGTGTTTAGAAACAGGGTCTGCAGAGTGCCTTCCGGAGTCAAGCTGACTAATGACAGCGTCGATGCCAACTGGTCTATTCAGAAAGCCCATGCACTCCCCCAGAAGTAGACTGTGTGAACTTTGGACACCAGCATGCTCGTATCCTAGGCAACGTGAAATGTGCCTGTGTTCCTCACTCTTGGGAAAACTGGTACCTTTTGGCAGCTGTCCTCCTCCATCACGGAGTCACCAGCGCAGGCCAGGGAAGTCCCAAGGAGGCAAGAGAGCCTGATTTATCTCAGTCTGGTTCAGGGCTAAAGGAGCACTTTTTCCCCCTACACTGATGTTAAAATTGAAATCCTCAAGACAAATGGCTTCTGGGCAGTGGAAATTCAGGCCCCAAGAGAGGGCAAGAAAATGAGCTTTCTGCTGTGAGGCCTGAAGCCACCGAGTCTGCGGTATCCGATTGGCTAACGTACTATATTTTGAGTGAGGACTGAAAAGGGCCTTATGTGAAACCGTTATGTGATTTGGTGGAAGATACCTCCCTTATTCCTTACTACGTGATTTCCAGAGGAATTGGGCCAGTTCTCAAAAATAACATGCTTCATATGAAATACAGATTTATTGGGACTCCAATAAGTTATTTATGATCTTGGGTTTATGGTTTTAATAACCTCTTCTCCGAGAGGGTGTCTGAAGAGGGAAGGCCCGGTGGCTAAGGGCCAGCCTATCGCACCACGACAGAGCGGGAGGCCGTCCCATTCCTCTCCCAAGGATAGCCTGTCCTTCCAGTTGTCCTGAGCAACTAGTACATGGGCAGAGCTGTAGTAAGCACCGAATGTATACAAATAAGACACAGATCCTAGCCTCAAGACCTTAGGATCAAATTGCTGTAACATAAAAATATCATGTATCCTTTCATTCACACTATACGAATTCAGTTCCATATTCTGGGATCCTCGGAAACTTCTAAACTTAGGCAGAATGCTCTGGGCAGGGCCCTGACCATTGGATATGTCTGGTAGGAGTTGAGAAACGAGGAAGGCATTTAAGCAAACAATATGAATGAGCAAAGGTGGGGGAAATCGAATGTGTCTCCAAGCACAGAAATGGGACGAGGTAGGTTGGAGGGCAGAGATTTGGAGTGAACCAGAAGAATGAAGGCTGGGAGTGCTGCTGTCAGCTGATTGGATTCTACTTCAGTATTTCTGGTTAACTAACTCATTGGCTATAGCAGCCCACATCCTTCTTGATAATGTTTTGAGAATGAATCTTGAATATATCACAACGTTTTCCGCCTTCAGTGTACACTTGTACAGTGCACGTCGTGTGTGGGTATCTGGGTGCAGATGGCACACGTTTGGCAAGTGGTGCGCCCACGAGGGCATGGAACGAGGTGCTGATGCGGTGATGCAGTGTGTGGATAGCCATGCTTCATGGGTGAGATCTCGGCAGAACTGGACAGCAATGAGGCAAAATCTTCCACGTCACCAATCCCCACCTAGTGGATGCTAAGGGGATGAGAGGGGGGCCCGCAGCCCCCATACGTGCCTTCTCAGGACAGAGCCTTCTCTTTATCCAAAGCCATTTGGGAAACAATTAGCTTTGGAAAGGAGGGCATCACAGCTTCTTGGCACACTAAACTATACATAATTTCACATTTCTCTAAAATCAGAGGCCCACAGGCAGAAGCCTCAGGATTTGGCCCAACTATTTTGCAAAAGGCAGCAATTCAGACACTGGCATGAAAAGTACAGTTCTAAACTACGCATTTGCACACTAAGATAATCACACGTGATCTGTTCTCCCAGAGAGTTTACTGGTCAGCGGAGCAGACGAAACGGCCGGCAGTGAAGCACAGAAGGTAGGAAGGGGCAAGGTGGGGTGCAAACCAGAGCCTACAGGAGTGCAGAGAAAGAGGTAGGCTTCAGCTTCAGGAAAGTCATGGGACATTTTTAAGCGATGTTTATAGGTTGAGCAGGATTTTAGAGGTAGGAAAGGGGTGGTGTGAAGGAAGAGATTTCCAGGACGAGGGCCAGCATGAGCCGGAAGCCTAGAAGTTCACACTGAAGGTGGAGTCAGGGCAAAGAGGCCACAGGTGCATGGAGTGGAGGTGGGTTGGAGCAAGAGGTGAAGCCAGAGAGGTGGTTCAAGCTTGGCTTTTGTCAGGCTCTCTGATATATGGATGTTCACCAAGGAGATGCAGTTGATTGTGCGCTATACACGAGGGGATTATAATACGCAAGCCAGGCAATCTAGTTGTATGCTTCTCTCTGTTTATTTTCCTATTGTGGTCTCTGAATACTTAGGCAAAGTCTAATTTAGATCTTACAATTGAACATCAGCTATGCTACTGGGAAGTAAAGTAAGGCTTATTGTCAGGACTCTTCTGGTAGCAAATGACAGAAACCCAACATACCACACAGCTGGGAAATCCAGGTATTGGGCTGATGGCACGTGGTACGTGGCTCGTGGCTGATGGCACAGCTGGATCAAGAATCTTAAATAAAGCCAGTGATAGCTGTTTCCATACCCATACCTTGGGTTGTGATTGATTGACTGGCTGATTGATCGATTGATTGATATTCATTCATTCTTTCATTTATACTTAATTTGTCCAGCAAAGTGTTTCCTTCATGTGGCTGAAGAATATGGCCCCATCTGTGTCAGGCTTTCATAATCTTTATTGTCCATTATTCCTGAATAAAAGAGTGGCTGTCTCTCCAAATGACAATGAATCAACTCTCAGGGCAAAACAGGATTTACCCTTGAACCAAGAGTTGGAGTCAAGAGTTTACCCTTGAACCAATCACCATGACCAATGGGGGCGGTACTCTGACTAGCCACCCTGGGTCACTTGCACCCCCTTCAGTGGGGGGTGGCACGGGGTTTGCAGAGAGTCATGGAGGTCCCATCAGAACCGAGGTGGAGCAGCCATGGCTCCCCATGGAATATCGGAGTGCTTTTATCTACCAAGGGAGGAACATTCTGGACCAGCAGTAAGAGATGTCCACCACAAAGTGTCTTTTCTGGTTTCAGCACTAGGGCCAGAGTCCAAGGGGGGAGCAGCACCCCATAGAGACTGGCATGATAGTGGCATCACGGCACTGGGAAGTTAAATGATCCGAGATAAGAGAGAGCTGGGTACTTCGTGGAACTATTCAGACTCTTTCGCCAACACTTACCAAATATCCAAAGAAAATTACATCAGTTTACACTAGAAAACACATGGGGGCTTGGAAAAATGTGGGCCAAATATGATACAGATTGCAAAAGAAGAAAGGAAAAGGGACCATATAGAGCTGTGCACATTTTGCAATGCACAGCTCCAGAGGGTGCCATTCATGAACAGTAATCCTTTCCAGGGAGGCCCAGAGAATGACACACCTTCTCCATGCC
>JAQZBX010014723.1:0-38314 GCA_029593785.1 Cabassous unicinctus
ATAGTAGAAGTTTTATTCCCATTTGATATTCAGGATCATTCTCTGAAGCCAATACAGATCATTCTTCCTTTTTCTGTTGATTCAGTGGCATGAAGGGACCAAAATGGTCCATTCATAATCTTCACTTCCAGTTCAAAGGAAACATTGTTTTGTCTCCTGATGGGAGCACTATTTCTTTTGGAAATAAGACCTCTAGACCAACAAAGCATCAGGCTGAAGTTAGAAAAAGCAAAAGTTTTCTAAAAAAAACTTAAAGGGGTAATAGTGAGTGGTCCCACTCTCATTTCCATATCTTGATTCCTGGACCCATGAATCTTGGTTAAGGAAGAAACAGCAAAATAGAGTGGATGTTGATTTAGAGGATATACCACCTCCTGGAGAACACTGACCCAGTACTGCAAGCTATTGCTATCCAACTACTAGGAGAATTGAGTCTTCCAAAGGCAATTCCATTGTTCTTTCAACCGAAACACAACACCATGATGGAGAACATTGTAAGACTAGAGAATTCCATGAACATGTGCCTATTCCCAGATTTTCATTCCTGTGAAGTGGTTTCCTTGATCAGAGCCAATGCTAGGTGGGATACTGTATCAATCTACCAAAGGGGTGCTGATGCAAAGTATGAAAAATCTGTTGGCTTTTATAAAGGGTATTTATTTGGGGTAAACCCTTACAGTGCCAAGGCCATGGAAAGTCCAACTCAAGGTACCATAAGAGGTATTTTCTCAACAAAATAAGCTGCCACTTGTTGAAGCAAGGTGGCAGGTCATCTCTGTTGGGCCCTGCCAATCTGGGTTTCCTCTTCCTCTTAAGGCTCCAGGATCACAGCTTCTACTCAATTTCAGCTGCAGGCTGGCATAGGGCTTGTTTCTCAGAGCTTCCTATGTCAGAGTTCCCAAGGTGAGTTGTACGCTTTTTGAAATATGGTCCATCTTTTCCCGGGTCTTTAGCTATTTGGGACTTCCTCTTCTGTCACATGGCTTGGTCAAAATGACTGAGTTCTCTCTTCCATGTCTGTCAGTCCATGTGAGTCCCTTTATATGAGACCCAACAAGGAGGTAGGTATGCAACTGGAATCACACCTTACTGACATAGTCTAATCAAATCCCTAATCCTAACAGGTAATTTAATAAAAGATATCTCAGCTTAATTTAATGCAATCAAAGGTTATCAACGAGCAAAACATATTAGTATTCAAGCATAATCTTCCTATTTTGGGGATTCATAAAATAATCTCAAACTGCCACAGATACCATGATTATGGATAAGGAATTCTGTAAATCCACAGATGGTAGTTTCATGGAAGAATTACATCTGAGGAAGACAAATCCATATCCAGGATATTGCTCTATTCCTGTAAGAAAAAAATTCAGTCCCTTACATTATGAAAGTGGTCTAATGGAAACAACCTGCCACCAGATAACAGGTTGAACACCACAGGATAAGGTGCCATACTGGGAACTGAGTGTTGGTCTCTGCTACTGGAAGACTGGACACAGTAATGGCCATTTCCCAGTTGGCTTTGGTGAGGAGAAGTCCATGTTCCTGAGTCCATGCATAACTTCCATCCCTGCTACCATGGCCACTTTGCTCATGAGTTCATTTGTCAATGAAAGGAGTGGATGTGGAAAGAGACCACTGGTAACTACAGAATCAGTCAACTTATTCACTTTGACTATTACAATCCTCCTCTGCTGAAGTCATCTTCTGATGAACATTCACATGAGACACAAATATCTTCCTGTTTTTGCCCATTCAAAAATGTCTATACACACACCTTTTCCCCAGACATCTTTGTCAACAATTTTCCATCCATATTATTTCCAAATCCTTTATCATCCAGCCAAATCAGTGTACAAATGCACTTCTGGCTATTTCTCCTTCCAAACAAAATGTATAACCAGGCCCACTGCCCAAAATTCTTTCCAGTGGAAGGATTTCCCTTCACAACTGTCATTCAGGGACAGCCCAGAAAGGAGACGTAGTGCTGCAGCTTTCCACTTACAGATGGTACCTGTATATCATACCAAAACTTTTCATAACAAGACTCAAATTTCCCTTCCTCAGTCAACTCATCATGGTGATCTCTCCCTGAGGCCATTGCTGCTGCTTGGGAAACAGCACAATGAAGAAGGATTGGGAGCCATGAGCATTAGGGTCACTTTCTCCTGCAACTTACCTTTGACTTCAGGGTCAGCATGAGCCAGATCTCTTATATACCAGGTCCATTTGATGATAAAGTGCTGATGTGCACATCCAATTTTATGGCTTCATAGATCAAAAAATAAATGAGCTTATGATCATCAATTCAGTTCTCATGACAACTTGGTGGCCCATGTTTAAGCAAACATTTGGTCTCAACTAAGAACCCATTAACAAGGCAAAAGGTGTTTCTCACAAGGAGAGACCTTATCTACAGAGGATGATAGGCTTCGCTCCAAATTCCTAAGGGTCTGCATTGTGATTCTCATGTAGGGTTATGCCAAGAGCTCCAGAGAACCTCTCTATTTGCCACTAACACCTCCAGCACCATTGGATCTCTTGGATCAGAAGGCCCAAATGGTAGAGCAGCTTTCACAGCAGCCTGAACTGTTGAATACCCTTTTCTTGTCCAGGTCACCTGTCAAAACTATCAGCTTTTCAGGGCATTTGGTAAATGGACTGGAATACCAAACCCAAATGAGGAATATGTTGCTTCCAAAATCCAAAGAGGACAAATAGGTGTTGTGACTCTTTTTAGATATAGGAGGATCCAGATGCAACAGCTTTTCCTTCACATAGAAGGAATATCTAGAAATGACCTTCAACTCTAGATGCCTAGATTTTGCTGAGGTGGAAGGTCCCTGAGATTTTCTTGATATTTCCTGCCTCCCTCTGAAATGTAAATGACTTACCAGTAGGTCTAGAGCACTTGTTACTTCTTGCTTACTAAGTCTCATCAGCATAATGTCATCACAAGAATGGAGCAGTGTAGTGTCTTTTGGAAGGAAATGTTGATCAATTCACCTAGAGTTGATTGTGAAATAAGTTTGGAGAGTTGATAAACATCTGAAGCAGGACAATGAAAGTGTATTTTATTTTTTTTGTCATTGCCAGCTAAAAGCAAACTGTTTCTGGTGATCTTTATTAACAGGTATCAAAAAAAAAAAAAAAAAAAAAAAAAGAAAGAAAGAAAAGAAAAGAATTTACCTGATCAATAGCTACACACCAGAGATTTTAGCTTCCCAACTTCAAAAACAAATGCCATACAATTGGTTGACATTAACAAGGGGAATTTTTGGCTCAAACTTTTGAAGATAAGAGAATTACAAAATCTATGTATCAGCAAGGAGATACTTTGTCCTTGAAGACTGTGGAGTTGTGGGGCTGGCTGCTAGTGATCCTTGGGTCCATGGCTTTTCCTTCAAATGTCATTACACATGATGATGCCATCTCCTTTCTTTTCTGGGTTCCTCTTCCTTTCTGCTTTTTCCTCTGGTGTTCTTTCTGTGGACTTCTTTATAAGGCCTCCAGTAATAAGATTAAGACCTATCTTGATTCAGTTGTATACATCTTAACTAAAAATAACAACTTCAAAAGTCCTATTTACAATGGGTTCACACTCACTGGAATGGATTAAAATTAAGAACATGTTTTTCAGGTAACATAGTTCAAACTATCACACTAGTTACTACCAAATGTGTTGATTTGCTAAAGCAATGATACTACTTCTGGAACAGCATCTGGTTAAGTTAATGATAATCCACTCTCATCCTCCAAGATCCATCTGTTTTTTGCACAGCCCAGTCAGAGACATGAAGGGGATTTGGTGGGAATCACTAACCTTGCATCCTTCAAGTCCTTGATGGAGGTACTAATTTATGCAATCCCTCCAGGAATCCACTGCTGCTTTTGTTTCACTACCTTGCTGATTAGAGACAGTTCTAATGGCTTCCACTTGGCCTTTACTACCACAATATCCCTAATTCCACAGATCAGGAAGCCAATCTGGTGTTTCTGTCCATTACTTACTATTTCAATTATACATTCTGAAACTTATCAAATAACCACAGAATAGGATGGTAACCCACTGGAATCACTGTAGAGATAGAGCTGAACTAAAACTCCATTGGTTAATGATCTTCATAAATCCCTAGATTTACTGGGGGCCACAATGATGCTTTGGGTCTCATAGAATTCATGTCAGATCAGATGCAGATGGTGGTAAACCCTGAAATTACTGATCGTTTACTTTTCCCCAATGCACAATCACCCAGGTTAAAGGTCCCTGGTCTATTTCAGAATTGCTGGGAAGTAGATTAACAATATAAACTTCTGACAGCATAAGAGGGTCTTTGCCTACATGTTTTTCTCTTGGGTTCATTCATGGGGTTCTGGGACTGTAAGCTGTCCCAAGTTTAGGAAGTGATTGAGATGCCATGAATTTGGTTTTTGATTCAAGTTAAGTTTTTTTCACTTGAACTTGAAGTAATCTGCTTACAGATATCCGGTAAGAATCTAGTAGACTGCCCATCCATTTCACTTCTAGGTACCCCAAGATCAACTAGCCAACACCACATATGATAGGTGGAAATTGTGTCTATCAAAATTTTATTTTCTTAATCAGCTCTTAAAGCTTTCTGTGCCTTCTCCAGATCAAGGTGAACTGGTTTTCTATTAACCTAATCTTAGCAGCTTACACTTTGTTCTTATTTCCTATATGGACATTAAACAGACCTTCCCAGTTCTACTTCCAGTAATACCAGGAATAAGATACTGTCTCAAAACAAAACAGAATGATGCCAGGGGCTCTTTATAGCCCATTATTTTGTAACTTTCCTCAGGCCATGAACAGGAGGTTGGCATGTTTATGATAACACAAGAGAAAGGAGTTTGCCCACATCCTCCTCATGAAATCTTTTTTTTAAAATCCAGTATCATCACTGACATGGCAAGTATGCATCAAGTGGTCATCACTTGATCCTGGACCCCTACTCCCTTTTCTTTGCTTATGGAAATCCTAGCTCCCATTCATTATTTTGAACTGTTTTTGGAGAATATTCCCCTAGTTCCTTGCTTGTACACTAGCAAAAAATAAGTCTTGATGGTTTCTCCTTTGTTACACCAGATTGGGCAGAACTTTCTAGTGGAAATACCCATACTTATGGTAACACATGACTCTGTGAGTCAGACTATTCTGATAACAGCTTTTACTCTGCTGCTCATTAGGGTAGTCACACCCAACTTGTCTTTGGTAATTAAGCCCTGCAACATGGCTTCTACTAACCCAGAAGATGATCATCCCCATTGTGTTTAAGGATCTAAATTCAGGTACAGCAGTTACATTAATATCTGATATACAGACAAAAAGTGTCCAAAGGGAACTTCAGGGAGAGCAATGATAGAGTTCCTCTCACAATTTATTCCTCACAATTGAGGTAAGATGTGTGTCCTCTGGACATTGCTTGGGTGGGTGAGCAGGTCTTACATGATAAACCCACTTCAATATTCCAATCTCCCTAAGTATTTTGATCTCATCATCTATATTATACAAAAGCAGTTCTGGCATTTCATTCTAATTTACTGTAGGCAACTGTTTGGTCCATAGTTCAACCAACCAACCAAAGAAACTGATACATCCCTTCTAACCCCCTCTAGTTAAATTATTGAGTCCAGAATCTCTGCTTAGTGGGCCTTTTTCAATAAACACACCTGATCCAACATTTTATTCATCCCACCATTATCCTACATCCTTCATATCCATTCCCACACATATTCCCTTAAATTCTGTCTGTACATTGGAAAACAAATGTAGTTCTTTTGGAGTGTAGTATACTTACCCATGAATAACACTGGGTACCTCAACCTTTGGTTTCTGTTGTGACTTCAATGTGGTTTTAAGTCTGGAATAAAATGGGGTGATGGTGATGGGTCAAGAGGGATTTAGCTTTGTCTTGAAAGCCAACTCCTCGGGATTTTCCATTATAGTTACATCTGTGGAAACAGGATTATTCCCTTCAGGGCAGACTGGAGGTCAGGTGGATGATTCCTCAGGGCAGAGCACTACAGGTTTATCTGTCAAAGGACACTCTGTACTATCATCACCCATTCAAATTTTCAAATTCAAATTTTCAGGATCCCTTTCCTTCCTCAAGAATGCTTTCACTTTAAAAGTAGACACCCTGAATATTGGTCACTCAATTTGCATTGTAATTCAGCCACTCACTCAATAAGACTGAGCAGCAGGTTTTCTGGAATTTCAACCCTGCAGCTACAAAAATTAAGAGTCATTCAGAGGGGAGGCAAGATGGCATCGATATAGGTGGATACTCATGAACTAGATCTCCGGGGATGGCCGATTATGGACAGGGTCCTGCACGAGGGTCTGTGCTGTGGGTGCACGGAGTGAGAAGCTTGGGTCATCTAGCAACCGGCATATCGATGGTGTGGAGTGATCGATGGAGATTCGTGAGTTCTGAGCCTGCCTGTGGTGGTCAACACAGATGGCTGAGACCCACCCACACAGAAAATGGCTGGCTGGAGCCACAGATCCTACATTCGTGACTCCCACTGCAGGTGTGAGGGAGTATACTCTGAGGGAAGAAGCGCTCTGACAGAAGGTGGAGAGGGGTTTAACTTCTGTGGATTTGGCTGCCTGGACCCCCTCATAGCTTTGGGGAGCAGATAAGCCGGCTTGAAATAGTGCCAGGCTGAGGGGAGAGGCAAAACTGCTGAGCAAACTTGATTTACCCAGCAGCCCGCTGACAATGAGGCCTGGCCCCAGAGGGGGCGGAGTCAACCAATTTTATCGCTCTGCACTGACAAGCATCAAAGCTTCAGCATTCCTGGGGAGGTAAGGAAGTGAGTAGTGCTTGATTAATTTCACTTGATTAAGTGAGTAGGGAAGTGAGTAGAGCCTATTTAGGGTCCCCTCGGTGAAGGGGGTGATCTAGCAGAGGACTTCTTTGGGTCCCTTATACCCGCGACCCCGAAAAAAAGACAGTCACTTTAAAAAATGAATTCCTGTTCTTAATTTAGTATAATACCAAAAATCTGCCTCAAAACTTACAGATAGAACCCTGAAGGGAAATTGATAAATGCAAGCAGACTGAGAGGATCCGCAAATACACTAGAAAGAACATTTCCTCCTTAACTTTGTTTGACTGCTTGATGGTGTGATTGTTTGGCTTTTCTCTGTTTATTTGTTGTCTCTTGCTTTTCATTCCAGTTTCTCCCCCCTTTCTGTTTTCCTTCATTTTTAAAAAAAAATAGGTGTTGCTAGCTTACCTCTTCTTTGCTGTGCTTCTTCTTCAGTGATTTCCGATTCTTTGTCTATACTGATATTGCTTCACAACCTGTCTCTTATCCTTCCTTCATCTCTCTGCCTTCTGCTTTCTGTTGTGATTCTTAGACACCACGCTTTTTCATTGGCCCACAACTTAAGGATTTCAATCTCTATTCTATATATTTTGTTTCATTCTTTTTAATAATATTAGCCTTTTCCTTTTAGCCCTTTCTTACTCTTTCTCTCCCACCTCATCATTCTAGCATTCTATATCATTATATATATATTCCTCTATTTGGTTTCCCAGCCCATTGTAGGTACTCCACTTTTTTTCCCCTATTACTCTACACTGCATACACTAGTTAAATATTCATTTTACTAAGTCCTATTTGGCCCCCCTACTAACTGTCATAATATTACTATTATCCTTCTTCCTTTCTCATATATTTCGATTCCTCTGGCACTAATCTTTTCCCTTCAAGGTAACATAGAAAGAAGCAAGGAAACAAAATAAGAAGAAAAAGTTTCAAAGAAAAAACTTAACACACACACAGCACCACCAACTAAATAAATCTCTAGGGGAGAGAGAAGCTAATCAACTGAATAAACCCAGCAAGATAAAATGATGACTAGAGGGTAACAAAAAATTACAAACAACACTGAGAAAAAAGAAGACATGGACCACTCTAATGAACAAACTAAAAACCAGGAATATATGCAGAACATTGAACAACTAATCAAAGATTCCCAAACAAATATCATATACCATCTTATTGAAGTGAAGGAAGAGATTAAGGATATAAAGAAGACACTGAGAGAATATACTGAGGAAATTGCAAACATACACAAAAAGATAACAGATATGATGGTGATCAAAGGCACAACCAAAGAAATAAAAAAGATGCTGGAGTCACATAAGAGCAGATTTGAACAGGTAGAAGAAATAATTAGTGATGTGGAAGACAATAGAGCTGAAATCAAACTGGAAGTCAAACAGATAAAAAAAAAAATCCAGCAGGGACTCAGGGATTTAACTGACAACACAAAACACACAAACATACGCATCATGGGCATCTCAGAGGGAGAAGAGAAGGGAAAGGGAACAGAAGGAGTGTTGAAGAAAATAATGTCTGAAAATTCCCCAATCTTATTGAAAGAGATGGATGTGCAGATCCAGGAAGCAAAGCGCACCACAAACAATATAAATCACAACAGGCCAACTCCAAGACATATATTTGTCAAAATGTCCAATGCTTAAAACAAAGAGAAAATACTCAAGGCAGCAAGAGAAAAGAGAACCATCACATACAAGGGAAGCACAATAAGATTAAGTGCTGATTTCTCATCTGAAACCATGTAGCCAAGAAGACAGTGTTATGACATAGTCAAAGTACTAAAAGAAAAAAACTTCCAATCACACATTCTCTATCCAGCAAAACTGGCATTCAAAAATGATGGAGAGTTCAAAATATTCACAGATAAACAGAAATTAAGAGAGTATGTCAATAAGAAACCTGCACTTCAAGAAATACTAAAGGATGTTCTACAAGTTGAAAGGAAAAATCAAGGGAGAGAGAGTTGGAGGAGAGTTTAAAAACATCTAAAAAGACAAAAACAGAAACAAAAGAACATATGACATACATTAATCTGATAAAATATGGCTGAAGTAAGAAATTCATTGCGAGTAATAGCACTGAATGTTAATGGATTAAATTCACCACTCAAGAGACACAGATTGGCAGAATGGATAAAGAAACATGATTCATCTATATGCTGTCTACAAGAAACTGACCTTCGACCCAGGGATTCAAGGAGGCTGAAAGCAAATGCCTGGAAAACAATTTTACAAACTAACAATAGCCAAAAAAAGGCAGGAGTAGCTATTCTAATATAAGACAAAATAGACTTTAAATGCAAAACTATTGTAAGAGACAAAGATGGACACTATATATTAGTAAAAGGGGTAATCTCTCAAGAAGAGAGAACAATCATAAACATTTACGCACCTAATTGGGGTGCCTCAAAATACATGAGGCAAACTCTGAAAAAAATAAGTGGAGAAATAAATGCCTTTACAATTATAACAGGGTACTCTAATAAACCATTATCATCATTAGACAGAACATCTAGACAGAGGATCAATAAAGAAACAAAGACTCTCAACAATACATTGGAGGACCTGGACTTAATAGACATATACCGAACACTACTCCCAAATACAGCAGGATTTACATTCTTCTCGAGTGCACATGGATCATACTCCAAGATAGACCACATGCTAGGCCACAGAACAACTATCAATGAATTCAGAAAGACTGAGATTACACAAAGTAATTTCTCTGATCACAATGGAATGAAATTGGAAATCACTAAGGGGCAGAGAATCAGATTACGCACAAGGATATGGAAGTTAAACAACACACTCTTAGACAAACAGTGGGTCAAGGAGGAAATCTCAAAAGAAATTGGTAACTACCTGGAAACTAATGAAAATGACAACAAAATATATCAAAACCTTTCGGATGCAGTGAAAGCAGTCCTGAGAGGGAAGTTCATAGCCATAAATACATATATTAAAAAAGAAGAAAGAGGTAAAATTGAAGACTTAACTGCACACATGGAGTAATTAGAAAACAACAACAAACTAAACAAAAAGGAAGTAGAAAGAAAGAAATAACAAAGGTCAGAGGAGAACTAAATGAAATAGAGAATAAGAAAGCACTGGAAAAAATAAACAAAACCAAAAGCTGGTTCTTCGAGAATATCAATAAAATTGACAAACCCTTAGCCAGACTAACAAAGAAAAAGAGAGAACAGATGCAAATACACAATATAAGGAATGAGCAAGGGGATATCACTACTGACCCCACAGAAATAAAGAGTATCATAAGAGGATACTTTGAAAAATTATATGCCAACAAGAATGATAACTTAGAGGAAATGGACAAGTTTCTAGAAACGCACAAACAGCCTACATTGATGAAAGAAGAAACTGATGAACTCAACTGTCCAATTACAGGTAAAGAGATAGACTCAGTCATCAAAAATCTCCCAACTAAGAAGAGCCCAGGATGAGAAGCCTTCACAGCTGAATTCTATCAAATATTCCGGAAAGAGCTAACACCAATTCTACTTAAGCTCTTTAAAAAAATAGAAGTAGAAGGAATATTGCCTAATTCATTCTATAATGCCAATATTACCGTTATACCAAAACCAAACAAAGATACCACTAGAAAGGAAAATTATAGACAAATTTCTCTAATGAACCTAGATGCTAAAATCCTCAACAAAATACTTGCTAATCGCATTCAACAACATATCAAAAGGATTATACAACATGACCAAGTGGGTTTCATCACGGGTATGCAAGGATGGTTCAATATAAGAAAATCAATCAATGTAATACACCACATAAACAGATTGAAAGAAAAAAATCACATGATCATCTCTATAGATGCAGAAAAAGAATTTGAAAAATTACAGCACTCTTTCCTGATAAAAATAATACAAATGATAGTAATACAAGGAAACTTTCTGAATATGATAAAGGGTATAAATGAAAAACCCAAAGCCAACATCATTTTCAATGGTGAAATCCTAAAAGCCTTCCCTCTGATTGGGAACAAGACAAGGATGCCCTCTATCACCACTCCAATTTAACATTGTCTTAGAAGTACTTGCTCGAGCACTGAGGCAAGAAAAGGATATAAAAGGCATCCAGATTGGAAAAGAAGAAGTAAAATTTTCATTATTTGCAGACGACACGATCCTATACAAAGAAATCCCAGAGAAATCTGCAACAAAGCTTCTAGAACTTATAAAGGAGTTCAGTAATGTTGCAGGCTAAAGATCAATGCTCAAAATTCAGTAACATTTCTGTACACCAATTACGAGCAATCGGAGAAGGAAATCAAGAAAAAACACCATTTACAATAGTAACTAAAAGAATCAAATACCTAGGAATAAATTTAACTAAATATGTAAAGGACTTTATATACAGAAAACTACACAACACTGTTAAAGGAAATCAAAGAAGACTTAAATAAATAGAAAAATTTTCCCTGTTCATGGATAGGAAGACTAAACATCATCAAGATGTCTATCCTACCCAAACTAATCTACAGATTTAATGCAATCCTAATAAAAATCAACACTATATTTCTTAATGAAATGGAAAAACTAACCACAAAATATATTTGGAAAGGTAAAAGGCCCCAAATTGCCAAAGACATATTGAAAAACAAAAATTAAGTTGGAGGTATCACATTACCGGACTTTAAAACATATTACAAAGCTCCTGTGATCAAAACTGCATGGTACTGGCACAAGGATAGACCTGCTGACCAATGGAAGCGAATTGAGAGTTCTGATATAGATCCTCGCATATACAGTCATCTGATATTCGACAAGGCTATCAAGCCCACTCAGTTGGGAGAGAATGGCCTCTTTAACAAGTGGTGCTTGGAGAACTGGATATCCATTTCCAAAAGACTGAGAGAAGAATACCATCTCACACCTTATACAAAAATCAACTCAAGATGGATCAAAGATCTAAATATAAGAGCCAAAACCATAAAGACCTTGGAAGATAATGTAGGAAAGCCTCTACAGGACCTTGTAAGAGGAAATGGTTTCATGAACTTCACAGCCAAAGCACGAGCAGCAAGTGAAAAAATAGATAAATGGGATCTCCTCAAAATTAAAAACTTCTGCACCTCAAAGGAAGTTATTAAGAAAATAAAAAGGCAGCCTACCCAATGGGAGAAAATATTTGGCAACCATATATGTGATAAGAGCCTAATATCCTGCATATATAAAGAAATCCTACACCTTGAAAATAAAAAGACAAACAATCCATTTAAAAAATGGGCAAGTGACCTTAAAAGACACTTCTCCAAGGAAGAAATACAAATGGCTAAAAAGCACATGAAAAAATGCTTAACATTGCTTGCTATCAGGGAAATGCAAATCAAAACTACAATGAGATACCATCTTACACCTATGAGAATGGCAGCTATTAAAAAAACAGCACACTTTAAGTGTTGGAGAGGATGTGGAGGAATAGTAACCCTCATCCACTGCTGGTGGGATTGTGGAATGGTCCAGCCACTGTGGAGGACAGTTTGGCGGTTTGTTAGAAAACTAACAATAGATCGTCCGTATGATCCAGCGATTCCACTGGTGGGTATATACCAGAAGAACTGAAAGCAAAGACACGAACAGCTATGGACACCAATGTTCATAGCGGCATTGTTCACCATTGCCAAAAGTTGGAATCAGCCCTGGTATCCATCAACAGATGAATGGATAAGCAAAATGTGGTACCTACATACAATGGAATACTACTCAGGTGTAAGAAGGAATAAAGTGCTAACACACGGAATAACGTGGATGAATCTAGAAGACCTTATGTTGAGTGAAGCAAGCCAGGCATTGAAGGATGAACAGCAAATGACCTCACATATGCTCATTTGAAGTGAGAAAAGAGAGCATTCTCTGAGAACCATTGTCTTAAAGATAAGTTAACAAGGGAGAGAAAGAGAAGAGTAGGCTGTGAGCTGTCACTCATATGGACATAATCTATGTTAAAGGAATAGAGTATAGTTGAATATTGAAGGATAGGACAGATGGGTAGTGATATTACTGGGTTTGGTTGTGCAGGGTTGACAGGTGGGTAGATTAGGAAGGACAGGTAACTATGAACCTTGTCATTCCATGAGTCAAGACTGCGGAGTGACATACGCCACAGGGGGATGGGGTGGAAGGAACACTTAAGATCAATGGGGTATTTAGTGGTCCTGGGAAATGTTTTTCATTACCTTACAGTAATGGACACAGGACATGGTAAATATCATCAAAATTATTAAAATGTACAGTCTAAATTGTAAACTATACTGTAAAACATCAACAATGTTTAGTTGCTATACTTTGCTATCTGTGTAACAGTTATAACAATGCTAACATCCATTAAAAAAAGGTTTTAATATGGGGTGGGGAAGGGGGAGGGAGGTTGGGTATGTGGGAGTCTTTAGTATTCCATGTGTGACTCTGCTGTGACCTAAAACTTCTTTGAAAATTAAATGAAAAATTGGGAGACACTGGGAAATGAGAGGGGGAAGGTGTCATGGTACACTGGACATCCGATAATGCAGTGATAAAAGGAAAAAAAATAATTTTTTTTAAAAAAAGAATTTTTTTTTTGTTTTTTTCCCATTTTTTTTGAATGTCCCAATCTGCTAATTATATTTTATTTTTAGTTTAGTTTCTTTTTTTTTTCTTCTTAGCTTCCTTGTACTTATCTCTTGCATTTAAGCTTATCATTATTATTTCTTTTTCCTATCAATTGTATTTCTTTATTATATGGGTTTCATGTTCAAGGAAGTTTTGGATCAGAGAAGTGTTACAATGGGGGCTGCAGAAGTTCATTGCTGGGGGGTGTCTTGGAAGGGGGATTCATGGGAGTAAATTCACCTGAATATACATGAAATATATATAAAATTGGTCAAATAATCAAGGGATGGGGCATGGTCACAGAGAGTAGACAATCACTCAATAAATGAGGGAATCTGAGTTCTCAGTCTGGAGAGCTCTGCCACATTCTCCAAGGGAGCAGCAGCAGTCCCCTGAGTGCAGAGGCAGTGTCTGGCAAAAGAGGATAACCTACTGATGGGTTCTTGTCATTGAGGACTAGCCCTATGAGTCTTTGCTCTTGTAATTGAAACTTAGCCTACTGTTATGGGTTGCCTAAGCTTTTCCATCTGAGAGCCTCGTTGTTGCTCAAATGTGGCCTCTCTCTAAGCCAAACTCAGCATATGAATGCATTACCTTCCCCGCAACATGGGAAATGACTCCTGGGGATGAGCCTCCCTGGCAACAAGGGATTAATACCAAGTGCCAACTGGCAACACGATTGGAAAAAGACCTTGAATAAAAGGGGGAAAGGGTAAAGAGAAATGATTTCATGTGGCTAAGAGACTTCAAAGAGAGTCGGGAGTTCATCCCAGAGGTAATGCTTACGCACACCTCAGTAGCATCTCATAGAGCACCAAAGTGGATATCACCCCTCCCAGAGGGGCTCCTGAGGGCTCTGGAGACCCCCAGGTCCTATATAAGTGGGGATAGCCCCAGAGATTGATGCCTTATTAGTGGGCTCTTCTTTGGAATCTGTGCTCCTGAAAGTGACAGAGTTGGACTCAAATAAGTCCTCCCTGCACATGGTCCATCAGTCCCTTCTATTCAAACCTATATGTGATGCTGGAGTTTTTAGGTGTACTTCCAGAGACTGGAGGCTCTGGCCTACCTATGTGCCAGCTGTGCCTGCAATCTCGGTGCAGCTGCAACTTCTGCCTGCCCTACAGCTCAATGGACTCATCCAAGTTACCTGGGGAGGAGATGACTAAGGGCAATGGCCATCCCAGGGAATGGAGAGGGCCTGCAGCTGCAGGCAGGAGAATCCCATCCACCATATCCATGGGATATAAGCCCTCTCTCACTTGGAGTTGGAGTGGACATCACCATCCCAAACTCCCCAGGATTGGGGGAGGAGCTATGGACTAGAGTGGACTTGGTGGTGTTCTGTCATAGTCATATTGTGATTCAAGCAATGGAAGAAATTTTAACAGTGAGGTGGAGTCGGTGGCCACTGGACATTTTCAGGGCAGGGAGGGGAGGGGCGGTTGAAATACAGGGGCTTTTTCGGGACTTGGGGGTTGTCATGAGTGGCGTTGCGGTGACAGATGTAGGCCATTTTATATCAGCATATACCATGCAGAATTGTGTGGGAGAGCGGGTGGTCTATGATGGGAAATGTGGTCTATGCTTCGGTGGCAAGGCCCCAGTATGAGTATATCCATTGCAGGTGATGTGCCACACTGATGAAGGATGTTGGTGTGGGATTTTGGGGGAGATGTGGGAGGTGGGGAACATGGGAATCCCTGTAATTTCTGAGTAATAATTAGGTAATCTAAGCACTTTTAAAAAAAATATATATATATATATATATATATAAAATAACATTTATGTAAGCAAATGCACATATATGCATATGTATTTATATATCAATTTACAATTATTGGTATGCAGTGTGAAAATTTTTGATTTTTACCAACAATAAAAAAAAGGGAGTACTTCAAAGCACACATAGCAACTTTCATATCCTTAAGATGGTGCTTGATATGCAAATTTGAAGGCCTGAGTTCAATCTTTTATAATTTTATCTAGGATCAACAAGCCTTTATAATTTTTAATTTCATACATTTTTCACTTCATAAAACTCAGTTAAAATATCAAATACCCTGTCACCCAGAGCCTTACCTTTCATGAGCATTTGAGCAGCATGATCTAATAGTAATATTTTGTGAATCTCTATTGCAAATTCACAGCGTGGACTATCAGTGATTTCTTGATCACTGGAAAGAGTCATGACTCCTGCTTAATCTAATCAATTGACAGAACCATTTGAGAACCCCAGAACAAACTCAGAAACTTCATCTTTAAAAAACTGATTCTCAAAAAGCATTTTTATTATCAAATCTGTATTAGTTCTTTAATATTTGTTCATCAATTGTAACAAATGTGCCATACTCATGAAAGATGTTATTGGTCAGGAAGGATGTGGGAGCAGAGGGATTGGGGTATATGGGTATTCCCTGTATATTCTATGTGACTTTTCTGTAATCTAAAGCTTTCTGGAAACTAAAGTGAAAAATGTAAGGCAATGAGGGAACATGCAGAAGAAATTGTCAATATACATAAAAGATAAGAGATCTTATGCTGATGAAAAGCAGAATGGAAAAATTATTTTGGCTTATTTTTTTTAATTTTTTGTTGGCTTTGTTTTGGGGGAAGTTTTGTACTGCAGACAGATTGCAACTGTGACAGGTGAGGATCATTGTTTTAGGGTATCAGTGCTTGGGGTGTGTGAGAAAGGGTGCAATTGGGGGGATGCCTCTATGGAGTATGATTGAGTTCATAATTTCATGAGGTATTGTCTCAGTGGGTGGAAACCCACACAATAACTGAGGGAAAATTGAATTCCCATCCTAGGGAGTCCAACTAAATTATTTGATAGAGTGGCAAGACTCTCTAGAGTAAATGGGCAGTGACTAGCTAAACAGGACAGACCAATATGCCAAGACTTTTGTGCTGATGATTATACATATGAACCTCTTTCTTGTGAAATAAAAATTTAGCCTAGCAATATAATTTGCCTAAGTGTTATCTCATGAAACTCTCCTTGTTGCTGAAATATGGTCTCTCTCTAAGCCAAACTCAGCATAAAATTCACTACATTCCCTCCAATATAGGACATGACTCTTAGGGATGAGACTTCCTGGCACCAAGAGATTAATACCAAGTGTCAATTAGTGATACATTTGGAAAAAGACCTAGACCAAAAGGGGGAAGTTTTAAATTCAAATAATTTTTTATGGCTAAGAGCTTTCAAAGTTAGTCAGGAGGTCATTCCAGAGGCTACACTTCTCCATGTCTCAGGAGGATTTCACTGACTGTCACAGTAAACAATGCTTCAAGAAGAGGTTCTCCTGAGCACTCTGTTGACATCTAGACACTATAGGCAGTGCAAACAGCATAGGAAATTGGCACCCCATCAATTGGCTTCACCTTGAAATATATGATAGCCCATCCCAGAAAGATGATAGTCTCTGCAACTACAAGCAATAAACTTCCATCCATCTGCCCCATGGGATCTAAGCCCTCTCTAAATCAGAGCAAGCATCACTTTCCCAAAATACTCAAGACTGAGGAATGAATAAACATAAGGTGGGAAACAACTATGGACTAAAGTAGACTTATTATTATTCTAGCAATAGAAGAAATGTTATCCTTGATATAAAGTCAGTAGCCACCAAAGGTTCTGAGGGGAGGGAGAGAGAAGAATAGGAACAACATGGGGACATATTTGGGACATTGGAATTGTTCTATATGAGATTGCAATGATGGATACAAGCCATTACACATTTTGTCAAAACCTATAAAATTGTGCAGTGCTAAGTGTAAACCATAAGGTAAACTATAGACCATAGTTAGTAGCAATGCTTCAATATGTGCTCATCAGTTGTAACAAATGTAACCCCCTAATGAAAGATTTTGTTAATGTGGGAAACTGGGAGAGGGAGAAAGGGAGTGGTATATGGGAATTCCCTATTTTTATTAATATATTTTTATCAAAGAAGCTGTGAACTTACATGACAATCAAGCACATGTTTAGAATTCCCATTCAACACCCCTTCACCAACACATCACACTTTTGTAGAATTTTTCTTACAAACTATGAGATAATATCATCAGGCTCTTACAACTAAACATTGTCCATAGTGTACAATTGACATATTTTTCCATACACCACTAGTCTTAATGCAATACATCTTTGTCATTGATGCAAGAACACTACAGTATTGCTGTCAACTACAGTACATAGTTCACACCAATTGCACTTCTCTCATGCCCCTCCAACACCCCTACCCCCCAGGAACAGTGATGCACATCCATTCCAGCTCACAGAAGGGCACTCCTGAGTTTGCACTATCAACTACTATTCTCATCTTCCTCCTGGCCCACTGTGCCACTCAGTCCCCAGACAATTCTCCAGCCGACATCCCCAACCCTTGACTAACCCTGTCAGCCACAATACCATCTGTATGGTACCTGCTACTCACTATAATATATTACTATCAACTTTATCCATTTCCACACTTTTACAGTAAAGTTAATTAAAACTTCTGCATGCATTAAGCATCAGTACTCCTTCACAGTCCTCCTCTTATCTCCTAATAACTTCTACTCTGTTTCTAACTCCATGCATTTATACTTTTATTTAGTTCATATTAGTGAGAATATTCAGTATTTGTCCTTATGTGTCTGGCTACTTCATATTTTCTCCCGTTGATTGGGCTGCCTTTTTACCTTATTGATGAAGACCTTTGAATCATAAAAGTGTTTAAATTTAAGTAGGTCCCATTTATTCATGTTTTCTTTCGTTGCTAGTATTTTCGGTGTAAGATTTAAGAATGCACTACCTACCACCCGATCTTGAAGATGTTTTACTACATTTTTCTCTAGAAGCATTATTGTTCTAACTTTTACATTTAGGTCTTTGATGCATTTTGATTTAATTTTTGTGTAAGATGTGAGATAAGAGCTCTATTACTTTCTTTTAGGTATGATATCCAATTTTCCCAGTATCATTTGTTGAATACCTGTTATTACCCAGGTGGTTTGGTTTGAAAGGCTTGTCAAAAATCACTTGACCATAGATGTGAGGGCCTGTTCTGAACCATCAATTTGGTTCCATTGATTTTTGTGTCTATCTTTATGATAGTACCATACTGCTTTTAAAATTGTATCTAGATAATATGATTTGAAGTCCAGAAGTGAGAGTCTTCCAATATCACTTTTCCTTTTTAGATGCTTCTGGTTATTTAGGCTCTTAAGACTTCCACATAAATTTGATAGTTATGTTTGCCATTTGTTTTAAAAATGTTGTTGGAATTTTTATTGGGATTGCATTAAATCTGTATATCAATTTGGGTAGAATTGACATCTTAATGATATTAAGTCTTCCAATCCATGAGCATGGAATTTTCTACCAATTATTTAGGTCTTTTAAAATTTCTTTTATCAATGTATTTTAGTTTTCTGAATACACGTGCTTTATACCCTTAGTTAAGTTAATTCCTAAATATTTGAGTATTTTATTTGCTATTGTAAATGTATTTTTTTCCTGACTTCCTCCTCAGATTGTGCATAACAAGTGTATAGAAATAACACTGATTTTCACGTATTAATCTTGTATCCTGACACTTTACTGAAATCAATTTTTAGCCCTTGCAGTTTTGTCATAGACTTTTTGGGACTTTCTATGTACAGGATTATATCATGTGTGAAAGCGAATATTTACCTCTTCCTTTATGAGTTGGATGTATTTTAGTTCTTTTTCTTGATGGATTGTTCTAGCTAGAACCTTTAGCAATATATTAAACAATATATTGACAATATATTGATAGTAGGCATCCCTGTCTTGTCCCTGATCTCAACAGGAAAGCTTTCCATTCTTCACCTTTAAGTATAGTGTTAGTTGCATTTTTTTCACATATGGCCTTTATTATATTGAGAAAGTTTCCTTCAATTCCTATATTTTGTATATTTTTATCTGGAGAGACATTTTGCCAAATGTCTTCTCTGAGTCCATTGATAAGGTCATATGATTTTTCTCCTTTGATTTATTAATGTCATTTATTATGCTACTTGATTTTCTTGTGTTGAACCACACTTATGTGCCTGGTATAAAATCCACTTGATCATAATGAATAATTCTTATAATGTGTTGTTGATTTCAATTAGCAAGTACTTTGTTGAGATTTTTGCATCAGTATTCATAAGGGAATTGGGTTGGTTAATTTCTTTTTTCATAATGTCTTTACTAGGCTTTGGTATTAATGGGATATTGGCTACCTAGAATGAGTTTGGTAGTGTTCTTACTTGTCCAATTTTTGGGAAGAACTTGAATAAGATTGGTATTACACATTCTTTGAATACTTGGTAGAACTCACCTTTTAAACCATCTGGTACTGAACTTATCATTTTGGGGAGTTGTTTGATGTGTGTTTCAATCTCTTTACTTGTGATTGGTTTGTTGACATCTTCTTTTTCTTCTATTGTCAGTGTGGGCTGTTTGTATGTTCCTAGAAATATTTCCATTGCATCTACATCATCTAGCTTTTTGGCATAAAGTTGTTCATATTATCCTCTTATCATCTCTTTTATATCTGTGGTATCAGTTTTAATGTCCCCATTTTCATTTTTTATTTCATTTATGAAATCTAGATTTGGGCTTTGATTCAACCATGTCATTAGTGTGTGCATGTTTGAGTCCCCATCCCCTTTTTGGGCTATATAAATGGACCTTCAGTCAAGAACACGGAAGTAGAGAAGAAGAGCAAAGAGGAAGAGAGACAGCTCCATAGACACAGCAAAGACCCCAGTAAGAGAGATGAGCCTGATAGTTTGCAGCTGAAGAGAACAGAGAAGATGAGAAGCCCTGAGAGATTAGCCTTATGCTATCTTATGGCTGAGATGGGAATAAACTGGGACCATGGAGTCTTAAGAGGAAGAAGAAAGGCTGAACCCTCACAGACATTGCCTGCCATTTTGCTTCAACACATAGCAAATGACTTTGTCTGAGAAAGAAACTCTTATGATACCTTGAGTTGGACTCTTTACAGCCTTTTGACTATAAGCTTCTACCAAAAAAAAAAAAATCCTTTATAAAAGCCAACAGATTTCTGGTAGTATGCATTGGCACCCCTTTTTTCTGACTAACAGAATTCATTTCTCTCAAAATCTCTTCTTTGACTCATGTATTATTTAAGAGTGTGTTGTTTAATTACCCTATGTTTGTGAATTTTCCCTTTTTCTGCATCTTATTGATTTCCATCTTTATTCCATTATAATCAGAAAAAGTGACGCTTTTCCCGAAAATTCTGCTGAGCTTTCAGACTCACCAGAATGATGTCAGTAAGAAGGTCTTCATATGGAAGTGAAAATTCCTCCCTGGGTGCTTGGTAATGTGACTGAAGTTCTTTCACCATCAAGACAGGAAGAAGGAGCCAGCATCAGACCCCAGCCAGAGTTGGGACTCTAAAGGAAACAAGCATGTCCCATCAAGCCTGTGGTTGCACAGGATGAAGGACTGTAGCAGAGGAGATATTTAGGGCTTCCCTATAGCCACTCATTAGCATGTATCCTTGTTACTTCTACACATGTGCCATCACTTACTTTTGGGACAGTTGTCTAAACAGAAAGGAAAATTTCCCTACAAATTCTCTGATCCCACTATCCCAGTGTCTTACTAAGAAGAACCCCATTTCTATGATTTCTCCATGAAATCCCTTGCCTTCCACAGATATAAGCTCCTAGTAATGTACACTAAACTTTACCAAAGTTTTTCCAAAGTTGAAAAATGATGTGCCCAACTCTTCCAGGTCCCTTAGATCTCCAAATCTAAGGCATGGGTGAAGATACAGCCCTTGACATTACATCCAGAAATTTGTTATTTTCCTCTTCAATAAAGAAGAGAACTGTATTCATCAGAAATAAAACTATGGATGCTAAACCCCTTTGCTTGTTGACACATTGCCAAAATAATTAGAAATACATAACTGTAACAAAAATTACCTCCTGTCATTTTGTCCCTTATTTATAAAGTGTCCATTATAAGAAATATAATTAGAACTTCTTACACACAAGGACCTGAGTCTAGCAACATGAAAGAATTGTCACATTAAAAGACCTACTGACTTTTCCAAAAATTTACGACCAAACAAGACATAAAATTTATATATATTAAAAGTTTACATTGAAGCAACATAAGTACAATTCAAAATTTGCATTTTAACTCTGTTCAAGTATACAATTCACTGGTGATGTTTACATGCACAACATGAGACTACAATTAGCATTATTTACTGGAACTGTTTCATCACCTCAAAAAGAAACTCTGCACACAATAAACAATAACCTCTCTGTTCTTTGATCCCTGATGACATAACCTACTATCCACCATTATATATTTCATAAAAACAAGAACATACCATATGTGTTTTTTCATGCTTAGCTTATTGCTCTCAACAAGATATATTCAATGTTTATCCATGTTGTAATATGCATCAGAAGTCCCACCATTTTGGCTGCTGAATAATATTCCATTTATTGTATAAATCACCTTGGACAAAGAGAAGATCCCTGGGGAATGACCATGTTCTGTTCTGATTTGGGTTCTGGTTCCATGGATTATGTTCAGTTTTTGAAAACTCATTTGTGATATGGCACATTTTCTTATATGTGTTATACTAAAAAATAGGAATTTTAAAGTCTCATATTTCACATCCCTTTGTATTACATTTTTGATTTCCATTCTTCTTGAATATGATTTGGCTCTAATATCTAAAAGTGCAACAGCTATTAAAAAATAAAAGTGTGGGAAGCAGTGTATCTCAGTGATTCAGGGCATGCTTTTAATGGTATGATATCCCTAGTTCAATCCCCAGTATGCCCTAAATAAATAAATAGATTAATTAATTAATTAAACAAATAAATATAAAAGGAGATTCAAGGACTTAACTACTTTCCTGAGCTCTCATACCATCCTTGGACTGCTTAACTCTAGACTTGTGATTTGTATATAAATAAACCAATATTTCATTATGCCACTATTTTGGTGGGTTTTCTGTCACATAAACAGATTCACTGTTCTTGTTACATGTTAGATTTATTGTAACATTTCCACTAGGAAATGAGCTCCAAGGGGATAAAAAATAGATTTCACTTGTATTTTGTAATAGTCACACAATGATATTGCACTTTATACTTTGATGACTGCTGCACATGAAGGAATGCCTTGATGAATTAAAACACCCCCAATATAGAACTACTAGAATAAGGCAAAATCCAAAAACATGTCATATGAGAACTAGATAAAAAACCTCAATGTGTTATTAAGCTTAAGATAGTACTACTTGTTCATGAAACCTGTAAAGGAAGCTGGGAGAGACTGTTGGTCATCAGTTCATGAAGTCCTTGCTGATAATCCTGGAGTCTCAAAGTTCCCCCTTCTCCTCAAGTCTTCCTCTCAAGAAGGGGACCATGCTCTGCCAAAATGAAGGCTCCTCATGCCTCTAATTCCTTCTTTTTTCCAGTGTGTGTCTCTGTTATTTACTTGCATTAAAAATGTGACCTGAGACCCTCATCCTGGTTTCCCCGCTGCCAGAAACTCCTGGACCCACGTTCTGACCAGCAACACCATCCAACCAAACTTTGATCTGAAAAGGCTGCTGATGTGCACCCTCTGCTGTCTGACCAAGAAATTGCATGTGTAGAAATGTGAATAAGTAAAAGAGGCTTTATTTGGCCTTTACAGCCTCCATCCCCAAGACTCTTGGAAGTGGGTCTGTAACTCACTGGTCCAGGGCCTGGATTTGAGCAGCTAAGAAGGACAACCCTAAAGACCTAGAACAGGCTGAACTAAGAATCAAGACCAGAAGTAACTCACATTTTCCCACCACTACATCCCTATGAAAGAGGGAGAAATTTAGCATCAGAATAAACTCCCTATCATAATCAGATGCCTAAACATCAGCAAAAAAATTACAAGCCATACTAAGAAAATGGAAGAAATGGCCCAAGGAAAAAATATATCAAAGCACGAGATGAGGCACAGGATTTGAGATAGCTAATCAATGAGATTTTTATAAATGTACAAAATAAAATGTGACCTGAAGAGTAGAAAACTATGTAATTTCATCAAAAGAACATCAAAAACTGCTTCATGGAGCACCTTTTCCACCAACTACCAAGATCAGTCTGTATAACTCTAAGAATGTGTGAAAGAGAGCAAAACAGGTGGAACAAATGTCTGCTGTCTCAGCCAAGGTCACCCTGGACCAGCTTATGTCCAGAAAAGCCCAAACATATAAGAGAGCCAAGGTAGAACAAGTATGACTTTCCAGGTGACTGAAAACCCTTGAAGACCTCAGCAGAAATCAACACAACTTAATACCATAGACTCAGCTGTGATATTAAAAGCATTCTCTTAAACTAATTTTTAGCAATTGGTCTATTTGCTGCCTTGCAAACTGATGCAATAATCATTGGGAACAGAATTGAGGGCATTAAGAACAATTGACTGCCTCTTATATTTGAGGCTTTTTTCCCCACATATTTGAGGATGGCATTCATGATATTCTGCTATTCAAGAACACTCTGGATAATGAACAATTAAATTTGACTACCTTTGAGGGACCTTTTTGGTAAGCAAGAGATGTTGGAAGGACATAAAATTTATGCAGGAATACCTCATGAAATTACTCAGAATCTTCCATTATAAGAGGAATTATTGCATGGGGTTTCAAGCTCTTCACATGTCATCTTTTGATCATGAGTATTGAGCATTGTTTTGAACCTAAATGCCAAAAAATGGGTAATAGAGCTAATAAATAGACTGTTCATTCAATGGTCTTTACTGTATATGACAAAATGTAGAAAAGAGGGAGATATTTTGCTTACAGTAACAGAAAGAGTCCTATTTGTTTTTCAATAAGATAATACAGAGCATGCCATCCAGTAATGAATCCATGGTATAAATATGTAGATACAAGACACCAAGATTTCTTACTTACTGTGTAGCTATAAATTGCCCAAAACAAGTATTTCCTTTAATAGTATAATGTATGACTGAATGGTTTATTTAATCACATTTAAGTTCTTATCTTCTTTAGGCAGATTTTGTTTCTGTGGAATTGTCACAGAACCACGATTTCAGGCTCTCAGGATTTGAGCCCTACAGTCAAAGGGAATTATTTCAGCCCCAAGAAATTTGACGCATGTATGCCTTCCCTAGAAAGAAGCTTTTAAGAGCCCCTTTATATTTTTATTCCTCAGAGAGTAGATAATGGGGTTCATCATGGGCATGAACATGGGCTACATCACCGAAGCTGGTGCAAGTGCATTGTGCATTGTGCATAGCAGAAGAACTTTTGAACCCACCTTCACTCATATAGTAAAATAAGGAGACAACTACAGGTAAGAGGAACACTAGGAAAATGTTTCACACTTCCACTGAGCTGATGAGATTGCATGTATGGAGGAACAAGTTTACAATAGCAGTAAAGGATCCCAGTGAGGGGACAAACAGCCAGCAGGCTAGCTGCAAAGTACATCACTATATCATTGATGAAGCCATCTGATTAAAGTCATAGAAAAAGTGGTGGAATTCCAAGTGTGTACAAAAGACAGTAACAACACCATTATGCTTTGTATCGAGAATACAGGATACTCATGATCTAGGATACCAAAACCAGCAGCATTCCTAAATGTATTTGATAAGTCAAAGAAACTCCATCACAAATATTGAGTAAATGTTCCTTGGAGAGATCAATGAATGGTGAAGGTCAGAGGCAGGGAGAATAAGCACAGGGTGGAAGGCCCCAGTGGAGAAGATAAGTATATGTGTCATCCAAGGTCCTCCCTCCCAAGGTAAACAATTACCAGAAAATAAATTCCTTTTTGTTTTGGCCACTTTACACATGGGAACCAAATTGCTCAGAGATTAGAGCAAGAATGGAACAATTACTTTAGTGGTCATGTGGGAGAAAAACTTTTCAAAACCCAGAAATGGTAAATACACCGAATCCTCTCACCTACAGATTAAGGGTACCATAAGATAATTCAGCTGTTCTCTTAGAGGGAAATTATTCCTGGTACAACCATCCTGCTCTTCCTGGAAGCTGAACTGAACCTCCATCACTCAGGAGGGAAAAGACACAAGGTAAAAAAAGCTCAAGGAAGGCCATCTGAGCACCTTCTGTGGGAAATTGCTATGGCGGCAGGCAGAACTCTCAGAACATGATCTCTAATGGGAAAAGCTGAGTTAATACAATGATGAGTCCATCCACTTAAAGACTGCTCACAGTTGTGCAGCCCCCAGTATCATCTTTTCTACCCCTATGGTCTAAAAGACATTTTTAATTTTTTTATTTTTAAAGAAGTCTTAAATTATCTAAATGTTACATAAAAAATATAGGGGGAAAATATAGGGGGATTCCAATATACCCTACCCTCTCCCCTTCCCCCACTTTCCCACATTAACACCATCCTTTCATTGATGTGGTACACTTGTTACACCTGATGAACACATATTGAAACATTGCTACTAACCATGGACTATAGTTTACATTGAAGTTTACACTTTGCTTCACTCAATTTTATAGGCTTTAACCAAAACGATATTGGCCTGTATCCATCATTGCAACATCATGCAGAACAATTAAAACATCCTGAAATTGCCCCCATGTTACACCAATTCTTCCTTCTTTCTCCCCTCAGAACCTCTGATGGCCACTGCCTTTATGTCAATGATAAAAAGTTCTTCCATTGTTAGAATAATAATGTCTATAATAGAATAATAATAAGTCTACTTTTGTCCATTGTTCATTCCCCAACCTTGAGGATTTGGGGGTGGTGATGCCCACTCTGTTTCTAATTGAGATGGGGCTTAGGTACCATGGGGATTATGGATAGAACTGTCTTGTTTGCAGTTGCAGATACTCTCTTTTCCTTGGGATGGGCATTGTCAATCATCTTTCCCTTGTTAGTTGCCTGGCCGAGTCCAGTAAACTGTAGAGTAAGTGGTGCAACACTACTGAGATTCAAGGCCAAACAGGTACAGGAAGATACCAAAGAGTTTCATCTCTGGGAAAACTCAATGAGTTTTTCTTTATTAAAATTATCCATCTCTTCAGTCTGAAGGTCTCCTGAGTGTGTCTTACCCATCTATCTTAGATATTTTTCTGTAGACATTAAAAGTACCTCCATTCTACACAATCATGGATCCTCCTGTATTAATTATCTATAAAATCTCACTAATTCATTCATTCATTCATTCACCAAAGAAATGTTTTCTTGGATCCAGTGTAATTAGCACTAGAAAGTATTTCACACATTTTTTTGTGATGTGTGAAATATTAATTCAGTTACTTAAAATTCTTCTGCCCCAGTTTTCACTTTTGTAATAGGGATAATGGTAGTATATAATTCACAGTGTGATTATGAGAATTAAATTAAAGACTAAATGCATGGGAAATCATTGCTAAAGTGTCTAAGTCCTACCTAAAACCTATAAATGTTAATATAATTGGTACACCACTGTAAATATATTATCATCTGTTAAATTGAAACAATGGTGATGATAACAAAATGAGCTCATGAATATCAAACAGCACAGTGCTTGCCTCCTGGTGATGTTAATAGATTTTAGTTACTTTTTACTCTCATTTATTGAGTACTTACAGATCTCCATTCTCTATCTAGTAGTTTTATATTTTTGTTAATATTTGAAATGATTCTTCTCTGTTTTCTAAAAGATTTGAACAGTATGTCTGGATGCTATTGATTTATCTCTCTTGCATTCAGATATTCATAATTTTCTAATAATGAGAAGAGAGTTTTGAATAATATGAAATAGAGCTCTCATGATGTTGTAAATGTTCTGGAACTATATAGTGGTGATGGTAGTACAACAATTTGAATGATCAAAATATCACTAATTGCACACTTCAAAATGGCTACTGTACTTTATCAACTCCCCTCCTAACATTCTACTCATTAAAAATAGTTATTCTGCTGCCTGCACATCATCCGTAAATGTTTAAAGTTGCTTTACCAGTTATCGTAACTCCTCTTTCATTTTCTCATCGCACTACATTGGTGGCATCTTCCAGCATGCTGATAAATCGTATTAGTGTCGTAGGGTCAATTTCTTCTTCAGTATTTGAAAGGAATATTTCTATTGCTCTTGCCACAGGACCCTGCCAGGTCATTTTGGGGTGTAAGTATTTGTCATTTACTTTATTTTTTCTTTAGTGATTTATTTGTTGTTCTCCACCCCAAATCAACTTTGGACACATATATTTTACAAAAATGGGTTCGTTTACTGGAGATTTTCAAAATTTAACAGAGATATAAGTAAGATTATTTTTCCAGTTATACCATTTTCTTAGATCCATGGTGATTTGACTAATTCTTACTTTTATATATTACAGTACAATTATGCTCTATTTACATTTCCATGCGAATGTTCTTCTATTTTTCTCTATTTGTTGGCTTTTACTAAAGAATTTGCTGTGAGATTTTTTTTTTTCATTTCTAAGATTTTTCTGCCTTTGATTTCATTAACTACAGGTTTATCTTCATTATTTACTTCTGCTTCTTTGCCTATGTTTGTTTTGTGGAACTTTTACCAAGAGTATTATTGTGATGGTTAGGTTAATGTGTCAACTCAGCCAGGTAATTGTTTCCATGTGTTTGTTCCAGCAAGCACTGGGCTAATTGTAATACAAGAGCATTTATGGACTTCGATTACCAGTGAGTTTACTGCCTGGATGGCTGATTACGTCTGCATCAATCAGGGAGATAACATCATCAATGGGTGATGCTTTTATCCAATCAGTTGAATGTCTTAAAAGGGGAAGTGATTTCAACATTCAGAGAGAATTTCTCAGCTCGTTATTGGACAGGCAACTTATCCCAGAAACTCATCAAGGACCTTTCATCAGACTTTCATTGGAGCCCCTGGTTTGCAGCCTGCCGGTGGAACCTGGACTTGTGCATTCCCACGGTCGTGTGAGAGACTCTTTTAAAATCTCATATTATTGACAGATATCTCCTGTTGATTCTGTTTCCTGACAGAACCCTGACTAATACAATCATCAAACTTTTTAAAATTAACTTCTTTTTTTTAAAGAATATTTACATTACACAAATGTTTCATTTAAAATGTAGTGATTCCCGTATACCTCACCCGCCCTACTCCCACATTTTTCTCCATTAATATCTTTCATTAGTGTGGTACATTTGTTATAAAGATGAAAACTTATTGAAGCATTTCTACTAACCATGGTCTATAATTTACATTATGGTTTACACTCTTGTACAATTTTGCAGGTAATGACAAAATACATACTGGCTTCTTTCTGTCATTTCAATGTCATGCAGGACAATTCCAATATCCCTAAAATGTTGTGTGTTACACCTATTCTTCCCTTTCCCTCCCTTCAGAAACTCTCATGACCACTGTCTTTCTATCAATGATAAAATTTCTTCCATTACTGGAATAATAATGTCTACTTTACTTACTTTACATTACTTTACTTTACTTTACTTTACTTTACTTTACTTTATTTGGATTCCCCACTTATGTTTTTTCATTCCTCATTTTTGAGATTTTTGGAATGATGATGCTAGCTGGTTAAGATTGAGAGGGGCATTATATCCCATGCAGCAGTTGGATGTAACTGTCATGCTTAGAGTTGTAGATGCTCTCTGATTAGGGAGATTGGAATTGTCCATCATTATCATTTTGTAAGTTGTCTTGGGTGAGTCTGAATAATTGGAGGATAAGTGTTGCCTGCAACTCTGCTGAGATTCAGGGCTCAAGCAGCATTTGAAAAGCTAGAAAACTGAAGTTTGTGGGACACAGATATATGCACACAAATGTTCCTAGTGGCTTTATTCACTTTTGACAAAGTTGGAAACAACCCAAAAGACATCAACAGATGAATGGATGAAAAAATTGTGCTATACACATATATTGGAATATTTCTCAACTGTAAGAAGGTATGAAGTATTAACACACAGGATAACATGGATGAATTTTGAAGACCTTATGTTGAGTGAAGCAAGCCACACATAGAAGGAAAAATATTACATGACCCCACTGATATGACTTAAGTAAACTGAGCAGACTCACAGAGCTAGGGTCAGGAAGATAGGTTTACAGGAGAAGAAAGGGAGAAGAAGGTTGTGAGCCAATGACTATATGGGCAAAATCTATGACAATGTTCAAGTGTGTAGCTGTGCAGTTGATGGGCATGGCAGTGGTGCAGTAATACTGTTGGGCTTAGTGGTTCTGGTTTGTGAGGTGAGTAGCGTGGGGAGGGTGAATTGGACTGTCTATGGAACTGAGCAAAGGGCTGGGGTAGGAAACTATTAACCTCTGGAGATTTGCCCGAAAGTGGTTGAAACTACAACATTGGGAATGTTCTTTTGGTGATATGGCAGAGGAGGGTCACTGGGTTACGGTGCTGGATGTGGGGGGAATTTGGGACAAGGTGTACCCTGGGTCATGCTTCTAGGGTGTGTATGAGTGTTCTTGTCATTGTGTCTTGTATCAGTGGGAAGACATCCACAAAATGATGTGGAAGTTGTTGGACTCCCTTCCTGGGGAGTCCAGTTATGTTCTCAAATAGAAGGACAGGAGTGTCTTGCAAGCATAGGCAGTGCCTAATAGAGGAGGACAGGCTAGTATGTCAAGTCCACAATGTTGTTGCAAGTAACTATGAATCCTGTTCTTCAAGGAGTGAAGCTTTGTGCTTTTCATGGGTCCCAAGAGGAGGGGAAAGGAGAAATAGAATAGATGGAACCTGGGAAATTTTTAGGGCAATGAAATTGTTCTACATAATCTTGCAATGATGGCTACAGGCTATGTTAAATTTCATTAAAATTCATACATGTGTATGGTCCAAAATGTAAACCATAATGTAAATCATTGACCATGATTATTTGCAAAGTTTCAACATTTGTGCATCAATTATAAAAATGTACCATCCACATATGCAATTTTATTAATAAGAGAAGGGAGACTAGGGGGAGAATATTGGATATATGGGAAGCTGTTATATTCTGTACATGACTTTTCTATAACCTAAAGCTTCTTTGAAGACAAAATGGAAAAAAAAAGAAACTGGGAAAATAAATGGAAGAAAACACCACTGTACACAAAAGAAAAAAGATTTACAGTGATGAAAATATAATGTTAAAAATTATGTTTTATTTTATACTTTTTATTATTTCAAATTTATTTTTATATTTTTTGTATTTTATTTGTTATTTTTAAAACCATCATTATTTCATTTTCTTATGAATTGTATTTGGTTATTATGTTAACTTTATTTTTGAAGAAGTTTTGGATCACAGAAGGATTACAACTGTGACAGGGGATGATTATTGATGTGGGGTGTCAGTAATAGTTAATGCATGGGAGAAGATTCACCTGGGGCATACCTATAAGGTATATGAATGTTTTCAATTGTTCATGGGGCATCATCATGGTTGGTGGACATTCACACAATCACCCTTAGAATATCAAATTCCTATCATGGGGAGTTCTTCCACATTCTCAAATAGGACAGCAAGAATCTCCTGAGTGCAGAAGCATTGACTAGTGAAGGAGGATGGACAATTGAGGGGCCCTTGACAATGATGATTGTACTTATGAACATTTCATTTTGAAATTGAATCTTAGCCTACTACTTTAGGATGCTGAAAAGTTATCTCCTGAGAGCTTCATTTTGCTCAATTGTGGCCTCACTGTAAATCTAATTCAACATGCAAATGAATTACATTCCCCCCAGAATGGAACATGACTTCTGGGGATGAGCCTCCCTGGCACCAATGGATTACTATCAAGCTCCAACTAGTAAAGCAGCTGGAAAAAATATATTGACCAAAAGGGGAAAGGGTAAAGACAAATGAGTTTATATGGCTAAGAGGTTTCAAAGTGATTTGGGGGCTCATCAGCAAACTTTCCTGATAAAAATACTTCAAAAGAAAGGATAGAAGGAAACTTCCTCAACATGATAAAGAGTATGCATCAAAAACCCACAGCTAACATCATATTCAATGGTGAAATCCTGAAAGTTTTCACTCTAAGGTCTGGAACAAGACAAGGATGCCCACTGTCAATGCTCTTATTTAACACTGTGTTGGAAATACTTGCTTGAGAACTTAGCAAGAAAAATTTCACTATTTGCAAATAACATGATATTATACATAGAAAGCCCTAAGAAATCTATGATAAAGCTTCTAGAGATTATAAATGAGTTCAGTAAAGTGGCAGGTTATAAGATTAATGTGCAAAAATCAGTAGCATTTCTACACTCCAACAATGAGCAATCTGAGGAGGAAATCAAGAAAAAAATCCCATTTACAATAGCAGATAAAGAATCCAATACCTAGGATTACATTTAATTAAAGGTGTAAATGACTTGAACATGGAGAACTACACAACACTGTTAAAGAAAATAAAAAATCTGAATAAATGGAAGACTACTCCCTGCTCATGGGTAGGAAGACTAAACATCATTAAGAAGTCTATCCTACCCAAACTGATTAATAGATTTATCACAATCCCAATAAAATTGCCACAGCATTTTTTACTGAATTGGAAAATTCAATATGAAATTTACCTGGAAGGGCAAGGGGCCCCATATAACCAAATACATATTGAAAAAGAAAAACTAAATTTGAAGAATCACACTACCTGACTTTAAAACATACAACAAAGCTACATTGGTTAAAACGGTATTGGCACAAAGATAGACAAACTGATGAATTGAACTGAGTTGAGACTTCTGATGTAGGTCGGCACATATACAGTCAACTTATATTCAACTAGGCCTCCAAGCTCACTCAACTGGGAGAGAATGGGCTCTTCAACAATTATGATTGGAGAACTGGATATCCATATCCAAAAGAGTGAGAGAGGAACACCATCTCATATCTTATACAAAAATTAAGTCAAGATGGATCAAAGATCTATATATAAGAGCAGAGACCATAAAGATCTTTAGTTTTCTAAATAATTTAAGCAAGTATCTACAGTATCTTGTATTAGGAAATGTCTTCATGAACTTAACACTCAAATCATGAACAAAAGAATAAAATAGATAAATGGGTGGTCCTCAAAATTAAAAGTTTTTGCAACTCAGAGGTGTTTGTTAAGAAAGTGAAAAGGCAGCCCATTCAATGGGAGAAAATATCTGGTTACCATATATCTGATAGGGGCCTAATACCCAGCATATATAAAGAAATCCTAGACCTTGAAAATAAAAAGACAAACAACCCATTTAAAAAATGGGCAAGTGATTTGAATAGGCACTTCTCCAAAGAATAAATAAAATGGCTAAAAAGCACATGAAAATATGCTCAACATCACTAGCTATTAGGAAAATGCAAATCAAAACTACAATGAGGAATCATCTTACACCCAGGAAATTAGCAGCTAATAAAAAAAACAACAACAGAAGACTTCAAGTGTTGGAGAGGATGTGGAGGAATGGGAAAACTTATCCATTGATGATGGGAATGCAAAATGGTGCAATCTTTTGGAGGACAGTCTGGCGGTTCCTCAGGAAGCTAACTATAGAACTGCCATATAATCCAGCAATCCCACTACCGGTTATTAAACCCAGAAGAATTGAAAACAAATATGCACACCAATGTTCACAGTGGCATTGTTCTGTATTGCCAAATGTTGGAAACAACCCAAATGTCCATCAACAGAAGAATGGATAAGCAAACTCTGGTATATACATACAATGGAATACTACTCAGCTGTAAGAAGGAAAGGAGTATTAACCCATGGGATAGCATGGATGAACCTTGAAGGCCTTATATATTGAGTTAAGCCAGCCAGAGACTAAAGGACAAATATTACATAAACTCACTGATATGAATTAAGTAAATTAAGCAGAATCACAGAGCTAGAGTCTGGAAGATATGTTTACAGGAGACAGCAAGGTAGTAGAGGGTTGTGAACCAATGTCAATGTAGGAAAAATTCTATGATAAGTTGGAAGGATGTAGTTGTGTATGGATGGTCATGACAGTGGTGCAGTGAAGCTGTTGGGTTGGGCAGTACTGTTCTGTGAGGGGTGTATTGTGGGAGTTGTTACACTCTTCTTATAATTGGGAAGAGATTTGGGGAGGAAGCAAGTGAAATCTGGGCATTTGCATGTATGTGGTTGAAACTACAATGATGTGAATGTTTTTTGGCAAGTACAGCAGGGAACGGTCACTGGTTTAGGGTTTTGTATGTGGGGGACATGTGGGACAGAACACACCTAGGCAGGCATTTGGGAATTTGTGAGTGTTCATCCTGTCATAGTGCATTGTAATAGTGGCTGGAGACCCCTACAATGAACAAGAAGGTTTTGGACTCCCATCCTCTGGAGTCTTGCTATGGTCTCAAATAGAGAGGTTGGGGGGGCTCTCTAGAGCATAAACAGTGCCTAATAGGGGAGGACAAACAGTATGTCAAGCCCTCAAGTTGTTGCAAGTAACTATGAATCTTGTTCTTAAAGGAGTGAAGCTTGATGGTTGCCATGGGTCTTGAGGGGAGGTGAAGGAAGGAATAGAATAAATGGAACATAGAGCATTTTGGGGGTGTTGGAATTTTTCTACATGATCTTGCAATGATGTATACTGGCCATGTTAAATGTCAAAATTTATAAAAGTATATGGTCCAAAATGGAAGCCAGAATGCTTCTATATTTGTATATAAGTTATAACAAATGTACCACGCACATGTAAAATGTTATTAATGGCGAGAGGGGAAAAAGGGGAGGATGTTAGGTATATGGGAATCCCTTATAGTTCCTATGTAACTTTTCTGTAACCTAAAACTTCTTAGAAATAAAAAGAAAAAAACAAGACCCTGGGGGAATTAATGGAAGAAAATGTCACTGTACAAGCAAGACCAGAGTTCTTACAGTGATGAAAGATACAATGCCGAAATTTAATATTTTTATTCTTGAATTTTTTAATTTTTAAAATTTCCTTTATTATAACTTTTATCATTTCAAAGTTTTATAATTTTAAAATTTTATTTGTCATTTTTAAAACTATAAGTATTATTTCATTTTCTTAATAATTTTATTCAGGTTTTTTGTTGGCTTCATTTTTTAAGAAGTTTTGCAGCACAGAAGTTAAAACTGCTGCATGGGAAGATCATTGGTGCAGGTTGTCAGCTGCGTTTTTTTGTATATGCCCTTTGTCATGTTGAGAAAGTTTCCTTCTATTTCTAGTTTTCTAGTTTTCTAGCTTTCTTTTTATTAAGAAAGAATGCTGGATTTTGTCAAACACCTTTTCTTCATCAATATTATCATGTGATTTTTCTCCTTTGATGTATTAATGTGGTATATTACATTGACTGATTTTCTTGTTAAACCAGATCTTCATACCTGAGATACAACCCGACTGATCATGGTGTATATTTCTTTTAATGTGATGTTGGATATGATTTGCAAGTATTTTGTTCAAGATTTTTGCATCTATACTTGTAGCCGTTGGCCAATTTGCTGTAATTATGAATTCCAAAAATATAATTGGATCATGCTTGTAAACAGATCTGTTAATCTGGGCACAATTAAGTTATGATTAGGGCATTAACTGGGCCATGTCACTAGGTCCTTGAGCCCCACCCCTTGGTGGGTGGGGAATCAAATATAAAAGGCAAAGCAAAGAACAGAGTTGAAGCAGTTTTTGAGAAGCAGTTTTGGTATTGGAGAGAAGGCCCCAGGAGAAGAGAAGCGAGCCATTCACCTGATAGTATACAGTAAACCTTGTGAAGGAATCAAAGGAGCTAAGCCCAGAGACAGAAATGCAGTACCGGGAAGAGAGGAACCCAAGAAGTCTGAACCCTGGCAAATGTAGGCAGCTGTCTTGCTCCAAAACATGACAACAGACTTCGGTGAGAGAAGAAACTTAACACTTTATGGCTTGGTATCTGCAGACTTCTACCCCAAATAAATACCCTTTATAAAGATGAACCCATTTTTGGTATTTCATGTTAGCACCCGTTTGGCTGACTAATACAGAATTTGGTATCAGAAGTGGGGTAGTGCTCACCAAAATATTGGAATGGTTTTATAAATGGGTAAGGGGTATTTTTTGGAGGAATTGTGAAATGCTTAATGGAAAAGGCCTAGATCACTTTGAAGAGACGGTTGATAGTAATATGGACACTAAAGAAACTTTCTATGATGCCTTAGAAGTAAATGATGAAACTATTATTGGAAACTGGAGGAAAGGCGATCCATGCTTTAAAGTTTCAGAGAACTTAGCAAGATTCACTCCTGGTGTTACATGCAAGACAGAATTTTAAAATGGCAAACCATTGCATTTAGCTGAAGAACTTTCCAAGGTAAACTTGGAGAATGTGGCTTGGCTTCTCCTTGCAGCTTATAGCAAAATACCAGAGGAGCGAAATACACTAAGGACTGAACTTTTCAGCATAAAGAAAACAGAAACTGATTCCGGAACTTCCAAGTTTCTGGAAATCAAATTCCCAGATGAAAATGCCATATTTGAAGACTTTACTAAAACTAGAACTTGTAAATCAGAATTGAAGATGCAGTTATCTCAAAAAGACTTGTGGAAAGTCTTACTGTCTGATGGCTTGGACCCCTGCTTCCTGCATGCCAAACCAACAAAGTTTTTGAGAGAGCTGTATGAACAAAACGACTGTCAGCTTGGACAAAAGAGGATATGGAAAGGAGAGATTGAAGGAGAATCAGCTTTAAGAAAAAAACCATGGAAGCAGAGATCTGGGAATAAAACATCTCCTTGGGCCAAGAGAGGAGCCCCATGCATGTGTACAGAGAGGGTGAGTTTTCCCCAGCAGTTGAAGAGGGTGGATGTTCCTACAAGATGTTCTGGGAAAGTTTTGATGCCCCATGGTGAAGAGAGGGTGAGTTTTCCCCAGCAGTTGAAGAGGGTGGATGTCCCCACCCAATGTTCTGGGAGAGTTTTGCCACCCCAGGGTGTAGAGAGGTTGGAGCACATCCCTCAATGATTAGGGTGGTTAAGGTCAACACCCCATAGCTCTGAGAGGGGTGTACCTGTCCCCCATGGATTAGAGAAGGCCAGGTGGTCAACTCATTGCTCTGAGAGTGTTGAAACTTTATGCGAAGGCTTAGGGGGAATGTTGTCTTCACCTCACTGTACTAGGGGGACTAAGACTGTAACCCAAAGATTGGGTAAGGTGTGGCAATCACCCCAACATTCTTGGAGGATGAGGTCTGGAGCTTGATTGACACCCAGATGCTTGATAAGGGTGGAACCAAGAAAATGGCCCTTGGGCAAGCCTGTGGAAAGGGTGGGTCCCCATGTGGCCCCAAGGAGAAGAAACCATCATCTTAAGAATGACCCAGACTTTGAAATCCAATGGAGGATGCCCTGCAGGGTTACTGAACTGTAGAGGATCCATGACTCATATTTAACATCCCAATTTCTCCTTATGATAATGAAAATGTTTATCCTTTCTCTGTCCATTTGTGTATTGGAAGCAGTTAAATGGTTTTGTAAGTTTCAGAGGTTTATAGCAGATGGAAATTTGCTAAAGACAAACTGTATTTCTTTAAACTGTCCATGATATGATTTTTTTTACTTGAATTGCTATTGATTTAAGGTTTTTTAAATATTGTAATGTATTTTTGGAATTCAGAGGGTGGAGTGTAGCCATTGGCCAATTTTCTGTAATTATGAATTCCAAAAATATAACTGGATCATGCTTGTAAACTGATCTGTTAATCTGGGCATGATTAGGCTATGATTAGGGCATTAACTGGGCCATATCACTAGGGCATTGAGCCCCACCCCTTGGTGGGTGGGAAATCAAATATAAAAGGCAAAGCAAAGAACAGAGTTGAAGCAGTTTTGGAGAAGCAGTTTAGATATTGGAGAGAAGGCCCCAGGAGAAGAGTAGTGAGCCATTCACCTGAGAGTCTACAGCTAACCTTGTGAAAGAACCAAAGGAGCTAAGCCCGGAGACAGAAATGCAGCCCCAGGAGTAGAGGAACCCAAGAAGCCTGAACACTGGCAAATGTCGGCAGCTGTTTTGCTCCAACATGTGACAATGGAATTCAGTGAGAGAAGAAACTTAATGCTTTATGGCCTGGTATCTGTGGACTTCTACTCCAAATAAATACCCTTTATAAAGACCAACCAATTTTTGGTATTTCACATTAGCACCCCTTTGGCTGACTAATAGAGTATTCATTGGAGATTTTGGCCTGTAATTTTCTTTTCTTATAGTTTCTATATCTGGCTTTGGTATTAAGGTGATGTTGGCTTCATAGAATTAGTTTGGTAGTGTTCACTCCTCTTCAATATTTTGGAAGATTTTGAGCAGGATTGATATTAATTCTTCTCTGTATGATTGATAGAATTTACTTAGGATGCCATTTGATCCTGGACTTTTCTTTGATGGAAGGTTTTGGACGACTAATTCAGACTCTTTATTTGTTATTTGTTTGTTGAGTTCTTCTATTTCTTCTAGGTTCCATGTAGATTGTATGTTTCTAGGAAATTGTCCATTTCATATAATTTGTCTAAATTTTGGCATACAGTTTTTCATAGTATCCTTTTATGAGCTTTTTCATTTCTGTTGGGTCAGTAGCTATGCTTCTCCTCTTATTTTTTATTTTATTTATTTGCAAATTCTTTTTTCCTTTTTCAATCTAGGCAAGGGTTTTTCAATTTTATTAGTCCCAAACAAGAGGTTTTTTGGTTTTGTTGATTTGTTCTATTGTGGGTTTTTTTTTTTTTGGTTCTCCATATCATTTATTTCTTCTCTAATCTTTGTTATTTCTTTCCTTCTGATTGTTTTGTGATTAGTTTGCTGTTCCTTTTCTTGTTT
>JAQZBX010014724.1:0-38311 GCA_029593785.1 Cabassous unicinctus
TGTGGTACATTTGTTACAATTGATGAACACATATTGAAGCATTGCTACTAACCATGGTTGAGGTTTGTATTATGGTTTATACTTTGCACCGCACAATTTTACAGGTTTTGATAAAATATATAATGGCCTGTATCCATCATTGCAATATCATGCAGAACAATTCCAATGTCCCCAAAATGTCCCATTCCCTCTCCCTCCCCTCAGAACCTCTGTTGACCACTGTCTTTATATAAATGTTACAAGTTCTTCCATTACTTGAAAAATAATAAGTCTGCTTTGGTCCATAGATGCATTCCCCCCTTATGTGTGCTCATTCTTCAATCTTGAGATTTGGGGATGGCGATCCCCACTCTGCTTCTGATTGAGAGTGGGCTTAGATCCCATGGGACAGAAGGATGGAACTGTCTTACAGTTGTAGATGCTCTCTGTTTTTTTGGGATGAGTGTTGTCCATCACCATCCTTTTATTAGTTGTCCTGGGCAGGTCTGATGACCTGGAGAGTAGGTGTTGGCTGCAACTCTGCTGAAATTCAGGGCTCAACTGGCATATGTGAACAGACTGAAGATTTAAGTCTCTGGGACTTCTATAGTGCTAATTATAGGTTCAAATGGGCAGAAGAACGATGTGTAGGAAAATTATAAATTAGTCTAACTCTGATACATTGGAAAGATAGGTTAATCCAAGGTAAGGCCCACCAACAGGTTGCAGATTCCCTGGGGTTTTCTGCCCTGCCTATAGTGCCCAGATGTCTCTAGAGCCCTCAGGAACACCCCCACTTGAGGCATTGTTTATTGTGGAAGGGGAAACTGTCTTTCAAATAATGAGGGAGAGGTTAAAACATTTCTAGATAAATAAAGCCTGAAGGAATTTATCATCACTTTACCTGCCCTACAAGCAATGTTAATAGGAGTTCTTTAAACTAAAAGGAAAGTACATAAACAATAAATCAAAGTGGCATAAAGAAATAAAGATCTCTGGTAAAGGTAACCATATAGGTGAATATAAATGCCAGTACATTGTCTCATATTTTTTTGGTATATAACTCCACTTTTTACTTTTTTTTTTTTTTAAGATTTATTTATTTATTTACTTTATCCATTTTAACCGCACCCCTCCCCATTTGCTGTTTTGTGTCCATTCGCTGGGCAATTCTATGTGTCTGTTTCCTGCCCTCTCTTCACATCCTTCTCCTCCAGTCTTCCCCGGGATTCGATCCTGGGGAACCCCGATATGGGAGAGAGGCGTTCTGCTTCCTGCGCCACCTCAATTCCTGGTTTATTTGGTGCATCTCATCTTGGCTCTCCCCTGTGTCTCTCACTTGTTACGTCATCAACTTGCCGCGTGGCTCGGCAGGGACTGGCACACCCGCGTGCAGGGCCTGGCCGTGCCTTCTATATATTTTCTTTTTATTTTACGGGGAGGTCCCAGAGATCAAACCCAGGCCCTTCTATATGGCAGACGGAAACCCAACCATTTGAGCCACATCCGCCCCCCTACTTTTTACTTCTTACAGCTCCTAAAATGCAAATGCATATAAAGTAATAATAAATCTATGGCTTTAGGATATACAGTGTACAAAGATATAGTTCATAAAAGTATAAAAAAAAGGTAGGTGGATGAAAGGATATAGGAATAGTGTATATGTTTTTGAAGTTAAATTGGTATCAAATCAAACATGATTGTTATAGATTTAGGATGTTAAATTAAAGCCTTGTGGTAACCACAAAGAAAATATCTGAAAAATATATACAGAAGGAACTGAGAAGGGACTCAAAATGATAAAATACAAAAAAACAAGTAAATATGAAAGTGGGCAATAACAGAAGAATTGAGGGACAAAAAATGTATAAGTCTTACAAAGATCAAATAACAAAATGGCAGAAGAAAGTCCTGTGTTATCAATAGTTACTTTAAATGTAAACGGATTGGGAGCGGATATAGTTCAGTGGTTGAGCACCTGCCTCCCACATACAAGGTCCTGGGCTCAATCCCTGGTACCTCCAAAAAAAAAAAAAAAAAATGTAAGTAGATTAAACATTCTAGTCAAAAGTCAGAGATTTACAGAATGGATAAAAAAGCATGACTCAACTTTATGCTGTTAACAAGAGACCCACCTTAAATTAAAAGACACAAATAGGTTGAAAGTGAAAGGATGGAAAAATACATAACTTACAAATAGCAACCAAAGCAAGCTGGGAGAGCTATACTAATACTAGATAAAATAGGTTTTAAGTTCAAAACTGTTACAAGGTTACAAAGAAGGTCACTACATAATGATAAAGGGACCAATTCAACAAGAAGACCTAACAATTATAAATACATATGCATCTAATAGTAGAATGCCAAAATATGTGAAGCAAATATTGACAGATTTAAAAAGGAGAAATAGACAGTTCTACAATAAAGGAGACTTCAATACAGCACTTTCAATAATGAATAAAACTTGTAGACAGAATTTCAATAAGGAAATAAAAAACTTGAATGATACTATAGGTCGACTGGGCCTAACAGACATATATTGAACATTCACCCAACCACAGCAGAATACACATTCTACTCTAGAGCACATAGGTCATTCTCCAGGATAGATCATACGTTAGGTCACAAAACAAATCTCAATAAATTTATCTATATCTTGTCCAAGCAAAATGGAATGAAGCTAGAAATCAAAAATAGAGACAGAGCTGGAATATTCACAAATATGTGGGTATTAAAGAACACTCTCTTAAAGAATCATTGGGTAAAAGAAAAAATCATAAGGACAATTAAGAAAGATTTGGAGGTGGACGAAAAGGGAAACACAATGTACCAAAATTTATAAAATGCAGCAAAGACAGTGTTGAGAGAGAAATTTATAGCTCTCAATACTTACATTAAAAATAAAGAAAGGTCTCAAATCAGAGACCTAACTTCACACCTGGAAAAAATAGAAGAAGCCGAGAAAATTAAACCCAAAGTGAGCAAAAGGCAGGAAATAACAAAGATAAGAGTGAAGATAAATTAAAAAGAATTTTAAAAATACCATCGAATCAACGAAACCAAAGGTTAGTTTTTGAAAAAATCAATAAACTCCATAAACCTTTAGCTAGACTAGCAAAGAAAAAGAAAAGATAAAAGATGCAAAAAACTAAAATCAGAAATAAAAGGGGGGACATTACTACTGGCCCCATAGAAATGAAAGGAATTATTAGAGGCTACTATGAACAACTGTATGCCAACAAATCAGAAAGCCTAGATGAAATGGACAAATTCCTAGAAACACCCAAACTACCTACACTAACTCAAGTAAAAATAGAAGATCTCAATAGGCCAATAACAAGTAAAGAGATTGAATCAGGAAATCAAAAACCTCCCAATAAAGAAAAGACCAGAAACAGATGGCTTCACTGGTAAATTTTACCAAATATTTCAAGAATTAGTAATACCAATCCTGGTAAAACTCTTCCAAAAAATTGAAGAGAAGGAAATACTTCCTAACTCACTCTGTGAGGCCAACATTACCCTACTACCAAAGTCAGATAAAGATGCCACAAGAAAATAAAATTTTGACTAATATCACTCATGAATATAGATGCAAAAATCCTCAACAAAATATTAGCAAACTGAACCCAACAGCACGTTAAACGTTATACACCATGATCAACTGGGATTTATCCCAGGAATGCAAGGGTGGTTCACCATAAGAAAATCAATTAATGTAATACAGCACAAGGATGGAATGAAGGAAAAAACCACATGATCATCTCAGTTGACGCAGAAAAGGCATATGACAAAATACAGCTGCACATTCTGATAAAAACTCATAGGAAACTAGGAATACCAGGAAATATCCTCAACATGATAAAGGGCATATATGCAAAAACCCACAGCTAACATCATACTCATGGGTTAAGGACTGAAAGCTTTCCCAAGATCTGGAACAAGACAAATATGCCCACTATCACCACTGCTATTCAGATTATACTGGAAGTTCTAACCAGAGTAACTAGGCAAGAAAAAGGAATAAAAGATATCCAAATGGGATAGGAAGAAGTAAAACCCTCCCTATTTGCAGATTACATGATCCTATGTATAGAAAGTCCACAACAAAGCTACTAGAGCTAATAAATGAATTCAGCAAAGTGGCGGCATACAAGATCAACACCCAAAAATCAACAGTGTTTCTATACACTAGTCATGAATAATCTGAAGAGAAAAATCAAGAAAAAATATTCCATTTACAATAGCAACTAAAAGAATCAGATTACTTAGGAATAAATTTAACCAAGGATATAAAGGACTTCTACATGGAAAACTACAAAATTTTGCTAAAAGAAATCAAAGAAGACTTAAATAAAAGGGCATCCCATGTTCATGGATTTGAAGCCTAAGTATCATTAAGATATCAGTTCTACCCAAAGTGATTATAGATTCAATGCATCAAATCAAAATTCTAGTAGTCTTTTTTACAGAAATAGAAAGGCCAGTCATCAAATTTATATGGAAGAGTAAGGGGCCATGAATAGCCAAAATCATCTTGAAAAGGAAGAACAAATTGGAGGACTCATACTACCCAATTTTAAAACTTATACAAAGCTACAGTAATCAAAACAGCATTGTACTGACATATAGACTAATGGAATTTGAGAGTTCAAAAATAAACCCCAACATCTATGGCTAATTGATTTTTGATAAGCATGCCACATGCACTCAATGGGGAAAGAATAGTCTCTTCAGCAAATGTTGCTGGGAAAACTGGATATCCATATGGACCTCTGCCTTACACCATTTATAAAAATTAACTCAAAATGGATCAAAGACTTATATACAAGAAGCAAAACTATAAAATTCCTAGAAGAAAACATAAGGAAGCATCTTCAGAAACTTGTGTTAGGCAATGCTTTTTTATGCTTTACACTCAAGCAACAAAAGAAAAAACAAATAAATAGGACTTCATCAAATTTAAAAACTTGTGCATCAAGGGACTTTATCATGAAAGTAAAAAGATTATCTACAGAAAGAGGGAAAATATTTGGAAACCACATATCTGGCAAGGGTTTAATATCAAGAATACATACAAAAATCTTACAACTCTACAACAAAAAGACAACCCAATTTAAAAGAGCAAATGGGAGCCAATGTGGCTCAGTGATTGAACACTGGCTTCCCACATTCCCACATACAACATCCTGGGTTCAATCCCTGGCCCCAGTACCTCAAAAACAAACAAACAAACAAACAAAAAAAGACTTGAATAGACATTTCTCCAAAGAAGATATACAAATGGCCAATAAGCACATGAAAAGATTCTCAGCCTCATTAGCCATTAGCAAAATGCAAAGCAAAACTACAGTGAGCTACCACTGTGGCTACTAGAATGGCTACTATTAAAAAATATATAATAAATTAAAGGAAGATAAGTGTTGGAAAGGATGTGGAGAAATAGGAACACTCATTCCTTGGTCAAAATGTAGAATGGTGCAGCCGCTGTGGAAAACAGTTTGGCAGTTCTTCAGAAAGCGAAGTATAAAATTACCATATGACCTGGCACTCACACTTCTAGGTATATACCCAAAAGAACTGAAAGCACAAACTCAAACAGATATTTCTACACAAATGTTCATATTCGCATTATTCACAGTTGCCAAAAAATGGAAGCAATCCAAGTGTTCATCAACAGATGACTGGATAAACAAAATGTATATCCATATGATGGTATATCATTCAGCCATAAAAAGGTATGTAGTAGTGATACTTGCTACAGCATGGAAGAACCTTGACAGCATCAGACTGAGTGAAATATTTGACATAAGAGGATAAATATTGTATGATCTTATGATATGAAATCATTAGAATAAGCAAATTTACAGTCAGAAACTTCAATACATGTTACTGGAAACTGTCAAGAGGGTAGGGAATAGCAAGTTAATGCTTAATTGGTACAGACTTTCTGTTTGGGGTGATGGAAAAGTTTTGGTAATGGGTGGTGGTGATGGTAACACAACATTGTGAATGTATTTAACTCTACCAAATTATGTTTGTGGTTAAAAGGGGAAATTTTAGGTTGTATATATGTTACTATAAAAAAAATTTTTTTTTTAAACATTGAACTATAAAACACAGTCCCTGATATAAACAATGGAGTATAGTTAATAGTATAATTATAATAATATTTCTCATCAAAAGTAATGGAGTTAGCACACTAATACAGAGTGCTAACAGGGAAAACTGTGTATGTGAGGGGCCTTGTAAGGAAGCTCTGTATTTTCTGCATGATTTTTCTGTAAACCTACAACTTCTCTAATAAAAGTTTTTTTTTTTAAATAACAAGAGTGAGCAAGAATGCAGAGAAATTGGAACCCTTATACATTGTTGGTGGCATTGTAAAATGATGCAGCCCTTGTAGAAAACAGTTTGGTGGTTCCTCAGAAAGCTGAATATAAAATTACCATATGTCTTGGCAATCCTGCTTCTTGGTATATACCCTAAGAATTGATAGCAGGTACTCGGACAGATGTTTCTACACCAATGTTCACAGCAATAGTATTTACAATAGCCAAAAGGTAGAAGCATGCCAAGTGTCCATCAACGGATGAATGAAAAAAGAAAATGTAGTACATATATGCAAAGGAACATTATTCAGCCATAAAAAGAATGACGTTCTGATACACATGACAACATAGATGAACCTTGAACACGTCATGTTGAGTGAAATAAGCTAGATAGAAAAACTGCATGGTCTTGCTTATATGAAATATCTAGAATAAGCTAATTTCATAGAAACAGTAGATTATAGATTATCGGGGGCTGGGGTGGGGGAGGAAATGGAAGAATTATTACTTAATAGGAGTAGAGTTTCTGTTTGAGGTGATGAAAAAGTTTAGGTAATTAATGTTGGTGATGGTACCACAATATTGTGAATATAATTAATACCACTGAATTGTGTACTTAAAAGTGGTCAAAATGGGAAACTTTGAGTTACTACACTGAAAAATAAAAAAGACACCAAGAAAGTGAAAAGACAACCCATAGAATAGGAAAAAATATTTGCAAATCCGTGTATCTGATAAGGGGCTTGTACGTAGAATGTATGAAGAACTCTTACAATTCAGTAGTAAAAAGACAATCCGTTTTGAAAATGGGCAAAGAATCTGAATAGACATTTCCCCAAAGATAGACAAATGGTGAATAACCACATGAAGAGATGCACAAGAGGGATATGCAAATCAAAACCACAATGACATACCATTTCACACCCCCTAGTGTGGCTATATTAAAAAAAAAAAGACATATAACAAGTCTAAGCAAGGATGTGGAGAAATTGGAACTCTCATACAGTGTTGGTGGGAATTAAAATGGTGCAGACACTGGCAAACAGTTTAGCAATTCCTCAGAGGTTAAACTTAGAGTTACTGCATGATCCATTAATTCCACTCCAAGATAAATGAAAATATTTCCCTGCAAAAACTTGTACAGGAGTGCTCATAGTAACATTTTTCATAATAGCCAAAAGTTGGACACAACCCAAAATGTCCATCAGTGGATAAATAGATAAAATGTTATATACAATGAAATAGTATTCAGCCATAAAAAGAAATGTAGTATGAGTACATGTTACCACATACATGAACCTTGAAGACATTATGCCAAGTGAAAGAAGCCAGATGCAAAAAGCCACATACTGTGTGATTCCATTTATATGGAATGCTCAGAATAGGTAAATCCATACATATAAAAAGCAGATTAATGGTTGCCTGGGGCTGGGAGAACCATGGGTATGGGAGGGTGATACCAAATGGATACGGGGTTTCCTTTGAGGTGATGAAAATGTTCAAAAATTGATTTGGTAATGGATGCATAACTCTGAATATACTATAATCGACTGAATTGTACACTTTAAGTGGGTGAATGTATGGTATGTGAACTATAGCTCAATAAATGTGTTATTAAAAATTTTTTTAAAACATGAGGGAGTGGATATGACTCGAGTGGTTGAGTCCCTGCCTCCCACATGGGAGGTCTCTGGTTCAGTCCCTGGTGCCTCCTAAAAAACAAAAACAACCAACCAAATAAACGAGAAAACCATCTCGGGGGACTGATGTGGCTCAATGGTTGAATGCCAGCTTCCCACATACAAGGTCCCGGGTTCAATCTCTGGTCCCCAACACCTCAAATAAATAAATAAATGGAGATTTTAGGAAAAAACAATTCATAGGAATTTAAAAATCATTAAAATTTTAGTATTTACCAAATTAGAACTAAATTGGTAGGTGATTTTAAATAAGTTACCCAGAGAGAAATAAAGAGGTAGAAATATGAACTTCACAGTCAAGAACTGTGAAGGATAAATTAAGAAGGCTTACTGTACATATGAAATGAGTTCTAGAAGAAAAGGATTAAAAAATTGAGTAGGAGCAATAGTCAAAGAAGTGAGATTTTTCTAAAACTGGTGAAAGAGATGAGTTCTCAGATTCAGAAGCCAGTAGTAATCCTGAATACTATAAATTAAAAAATCCACATCTGAACACAGTATTGTAAAACTTTACAACCTGAAAACAAAGAGAGTAGGAGTGTAAATTGGCAAAAACACTATTGAAAGCAATTTGCCAATATCTAGTAAAATTGAAAATGCTTATACTTTAAAACTTAGCAAGTCTAAGTTTTAAGAAAGACTTACTTAAGAAATTCTAAGTATGTAGTCTAAAGATACACATGTCCACGATAAACATGACATATATATGGCATTGCAAAATTGTAAAAGCAAAAAGTTAGGGGGAAAAAACTTATTATTCGTTAGCAAGGGAATGGATGTATGGTTCTTTGCCATGGAACACTATTATATTAGTCAGAATAAATTAACTAGGATCTCAAAAATATTAAATTTGAAGAAGAATCCATGTATATATGATGCTACTTATACAAAGCCTGAAAGCATGTGAAAATAATAGGCAGTTTACCTATATATGTCACATGCATGGAAATGTTGGTCCCAATTTAAGATAAGAGGAAGGGTATGGAAAGGGATTGGGAAGGACTAAGGGATGCTGCCTTATCTATATATGTATCTGAAGGAGATAAGGGCCGCACGTTTTAGATTTAAACAAGCTGGATGATGGGTACAGACATTTTCCATATTTTCTCATATTCTTGAATTATTTTGTTAAAAACAAAAATTGTGCCAAGTACTCTATTCTAGGAATTTTTTTCTTCTAGGATTAATGAGGATGACCAGCCCTGCCACTGTTATGATACCCCAGGGTGGAAACATGTCATCTTCCATGATGGCACCAGCACCCAATCCAGAACTGCAGCCCAGGACTCCTCGCCCTGCTTCTCAGCCAGGTAATAAATGATTTCCAATTTTGAGGATTGGAGAGACTGTAACTCCCTGTGAAGATCATCACAAAATTCAGCTGTTTCTGATGCCACATTCCTAGCTGCCCAACTCAGATATCCCCTGCTTTACAAAATCTGCCTTGATTTCTTCACATTAAGTCATCTTCTTCTTAGAACTTCTCATTATTTTCTCTTACCAGTTCTACCCCAACATTTCTAAAAATGTGTGCCTTGGCATACTTAGTTTTACAAGATACTCCATGACAGAGAATTCTGTAGTCACATAACTTTGGGAAATGCAGCATACTTTACCTTCCCTCCCAAAAATTCAAGATGAACATATTATAGGCACTGGAAGTTCCATAGTGAAGAAACCTTTGTAAGGTTGTTAGGGCCAGTGTTTCCCAAATCTAACCGTGTTTTGTTTTATTTTGTTTCTTATATCCTTAATTAACATAGTTCCCAGAATATGCTTTGGTCCACATTTTATGTTTGACTCTTATATCAACTATTGAACCATAAGCTCTTTTTAGACAGAATTCATTTTTCTGTCAATTTTGGCACATTGCTTTGCACGTTTAGAAGGTGCTCGTGAACAGTTTGTTGAATGGTATAAGCAGATTTTACTCTATATTTGCACAATTGCCAAGACTGCTGTTCTAGGAAATAGGTTACTATAGGCTAATTATTGCTTTGTTGACTGTCTTTAAACAGATACAATGGATCCACTCCTCTCTGGGCTCCACATACAGCAGCAGAATCATCCCTCAGGATCTTTACCTACTCCTCACCACCCAATGCAGCCTGTCCCTGTGAACAGACAAATGAACCCAGCTAATTTCCCCCAGCTGCAGCAGCAGCAGCACCAACAGCAGCAGCAGCAGTTACAGGCCAGACCCCCACAGCAACATCAGCAGCAACAGTCACAGGGGATTCGTCCCCAGTTTACTGCCCCAACTCAGGTGCCTGTTCCACCAGGCTGGAACCAACTGCCTTCTGGAGCCCTTCAGCCTCCTCCAGCCCAGGGTTCTCTGGGCACAATGACTGCAAACCAAGGATGGAAGAAGGCTCCCTTGCCTGGTCCAATGCAACAGCAACTCCAGGCAAGACCATCCTTAGCCACGGTACAGACACCTTCCCACCCTCCCCCTCCATATCCCTTTGGCAGCCAGCAAGCGTCACAAGCCCATACAAACTTTCCTCAGATGAGCAATCCAGGCCAGTTCACAGCTCCTCAGATGAAGAGCTTGCAGGGAGGACCCTCCAGGGTCCCAGCCCCCCTGCAGCAGCCCCACCTCACCAACAAGTCTCCTGCCTCCTCACCCTCCTCCTTCCAGCAGGGATCCCCTGCATCCTCCCCAACGGTTAACCAAACTCAGCAGCAGATGGGACCAAGGCCACCTCAAAATAACCCACTTCCCCAGGGATTTCAGCAGCCCGTCAGCTCTCCAGGTCGGAATCCTATGGTTCAACAGGGAAACGTGCCACCTAACTTCATGGTGATGCAGCCGCAACCACCAAACCAGGGGCCACAGAGTTTACATCCAGGCCTAGGAGGTGAGGAACACTGAAGCTATTTGTGTTGGTAAATTTGCTGGAGGTAGATATTAGTAGAACTTTAATTTTTAGAGTTTAATGGAGGAAGTGAAATAAGGGTGTAATTATTTGTTTTTGTGGATATGATGGTGACATTTTATAACTTAGATAACTTGATACATTATGTAGCAACTTACTGGTAAAATTTAAGCTAGCCCTCTGGATAAAAGTGCAGGTAAAATTCAATATAGAAATGTTCATTTTGTTTTCCAAGTTATTTTTTCTTGATCTTGTACTAGTAAATTAAAATGTATAGAAGAAACATGCATTTTATTAGCAACTTGAACTGCTTGGCTATTGAAAAAATTTAAGATTGTGCAGTAGACAGAAAATGAAAAGTATAGGGTCTTACTGGGAAAAAGGTCCTTCTAGTTATAAATTTTAATAATCCTAGTTAGTAAAATAGTAAGCATGGTATTTGTTAAATTTTATTAAAGTAGTAAAGGGTAATAAGTTCAGAAATCATTGACTTTTATATTTTTTTTAATGCCAATGCCTGCTCCTTAGAGAGGGAATTCCACCAGTTATACCTAAAGGAGATTTATTTATTTATTTTGTAAGGTGCCTCTTGTATGAAGAAAAAGCAATGGAGCTTAATGTGTGAGAGGTAAAACGATTACAGTAAAACTTATCCATCTCCATGTTTATTATTTATTCTTATTAATCATTGATCTAGTGCACATGAATGTGCTTGGAGCTTTTCAGTAAAGTATTTAGAGTGTCAGTAATACCGTCATCTGATAAACATATCCCTCACCAAAAGACACCCATTACCTACCCAGAAAAATCCCTTGCATCTGTAGTGCAACATAGCAAAGGCATGTTCCCATGGTTTCTGGTGAAATTAAGTTGCTCATCAGTCTTTTCACGCTCTTATAATTAATTTACCTGACATGCAGGCTCTAACATTTGAATCTTAAGAAATTTTTAGAAAAAGTAAGTATATTTCAGCTCCAAACTTCACTGTCTGGGCATCTATCCCTGAATCAGTGGAAGCTGGGTAGTCCCTCCTGCAAATGTGATTACTGACTTAATTACAGTGGAAGCATGCAAATGGGGACTTGTCACTGCTTTAAAAAAAGAAAAAAAAAAAAGACAAATGTATATTTGTCTACAAAAAGTGTTTTATAGGGCATTGTAAATTTGGCCCTTTAAAAAATAATAAATAGACTGATAAAAGAAAATTTTAAGTGAGCTTTAGGTTTTGATGCTTTCATAGAGCAGATGGTGTGCTCACCTAGGTGATCTGGCCACATCAAGGCCTGTGAAATAAACAATGAGTAGTGGGTTCTGAGGTTCTACTTATTACAAATTTGTTTTCTGAAATTAGGCCTTCCTATACAAGAAAAGTAATACTTTATTAAGATACCATTAGAGCATGGTTTTTGGTACCATAGCTGTCAGAATTGCAGAAAACCTTTATGAGGTGGAGGCATAATGATAAATTTAATATAGCCTCACTTTGAAGCTCCTATGAACTGTTTCTATTCTCCTGTCTTTCCAAAGAGATAAACATAAATAATATTGGGGTGGGGGGGCAGAATTTTTTGCAGAGGAGTTTATCCTTATTTCTCTAAAAGTAAACAAACCACTTATCTATCCTTAATATCAGGACCCAACTCTTTGTTTTATGTTATAACAATTTGTTTGAATATGAGAGCATTTAGTTTATTCCCTTGGTATCTGTGTTAAAGTATGTAAAGTTTTGGGATCCATTGTATTACAGAGAAAAGTAAGCTTTCAAACCTTGCTGTGGCATGGCCTCAGATCACGTTTAGGGAGCAGATTGCCATCTTTTCCTTGGCATGTTCTAAGTATAAATTTTTTAGTATTTCTTTTTCATTTTGACTGTGCTCATGTAGAAGATTGTGTTGATTTTTTTAACCATCTTTCCCAACCTTATTATTAAAGATCCTACCTGTGTGACAGAGAGAGCTAAGCCAGTGGAGACTTCATGCAGCTCATCTTTCCTTATTCATTCCACATCTAAGCAAGAGTATAAATTTACTAGGTAACTGCCTTACTCATTGTTTTCTGTTAAGGAATGCCTAAACGCCTCCCACCTGGCTTCTCAGCAGGACAGGCCAATCCGAACTTTATGCAAGGTCAGGTGCCTTCGACTACAGCAACCACCCCTGGGAATTCAGGTGCCCCTCAGCTGCAAGCAAATCAAAATGTCCAGCATGCAGGTTTGTCTTCTGCCATTTTTTCAGCCAGCATTTACTGAGCATCATGTGGTAGATACCCCTTAATTTCAAACCCATAAATAATTATTCCATAAAGGGCCAGATAGTACATATTTTAGGTTTTGCAGGTTATATGGTCTCTATTTCAACTACTCAATTCTGCTATTGTAGCGTGAATGCAGCCACAGACAATACATACATGAATGAGCAGTTCCAAACACTGTTTATTTACAAACAGGCAGTGGACTGGATTTAGCTCATGGGCCTTAGTGTTGCAACCTCTGAGTTAGGGCTTGCTCAAACAGCAAAAGGACAAAAGGCATTTCTGGCAAAAGGAACCATAAGTACAAAGGCATGGAGGCACATGGCATGTTTCAACAACTGCAACTTTTAAAATTTCTATATAGTACATGTTAGCTTTGTTCTTGCTGAGCATCTGAATTCTGATTTACAGTGTGGTGTTAGGAAGACCAAACTTGAATCAGTTCAGATTTAATGTCAACAGTATACTGTATTAAAGAAGAAATTTTAGAGGAGAGTGAGGTTAGGGTAAAGCAGAATGGCTAAGAAGTATTTATAAGGCAGTATTCTATAAGTCCAGCCTTCATATTTTCAGTTGCTTGAGTACCATATGACTGATCCCTCTTACCCTTTCTTATTCAGTCAATTTGGACTGAGATAGCCCAAACATTTTCTGATCTCCCATCCTCACTTGGAATTAATTTAATTGATGTGTTTTTCCAGCTTTAATTGTACATCTCTAAGGAATGAGAGAAGTACTGACATAATAAGAAAAGTTCAAACTATTTCTTAAAGGTTGAGAGAATGGTAGGGTAAGCTATTTGACTTTCCTTATATGTTAATGCAAAAACCACATTCCTAAGTTATGTTGTGTTCATGTTGTTTACATGAAGTTTTAAAACAGTGAAATGTCATTCATAATTCCTCCACCCTAGCAGAGCTATTTTGCATTTTTATATATCTTCCTCATGCATGTTTGTATTATAGTTGTTGTTTGTTTGTTGAACCCAGGACCTTGTACATGGGAAGCAGACACTCAGCTACTGAGCTACACCCATTCCCCATCATATATTGTTTGTTTTTGTTGCTGTTTTTTAAGATTTATTTATTTTTTACTTATTTACTTCTCCCCCTTCCTCGCTGTCTGCTTGTCTTCTTTTTAGGAGGCACCGGGAACTAAACCCGGGGCCTCCCATGTGGGAGGGAGGCACCTAATCGCCTGAGCCACCTCCACTCCATTTGTTGTGTCTCTCATTGTGGTTCCCCACTGTGTCTCTCCATTGCACCATCTCACTGCGTCATCTTGTTGCATCAGATCACCGCATCAGCTCGCTGTCTTGCTTGTCTTCTTTAGGAGGCACCGGGAACTGAACCTGGGACCTCCCATGTGATAGGCAGGAGTCCAGCTGCTTGAGCCACATCTGCTTCCCCACATATTGTTTTGATATCCCCATTTATCCTATCTAAAATAGCCCTACTCTTCCCATTTTCTGTCCTCTTACCCTACTTTATTTCTCCTCTTAACTTTTACCACTTCCTGAAAAAATACTTGTCTGTTTGTTTATTATCTCTCTTGCCAACTAGATTGTAAGCTCTAAGGGTCGCCAGGGTTTGATCTATCTTGTTTATTATTATAACCTTAGCACCAGAAGTGCCTTGTACATATTAGGTACTCAAAAAATAATTATTAATTCAATGAAGATACATTGAGATAAATAATTTCAAACAGTGGTTATGGAGCTCAAGTTTAAGAATTTATAAGGCTGGCTTAGAAAATCTCCCTTGGGGTTTAGGAAGAGTCTGTACCATGTTAACAAGAGACAATTCATCTCCAGCCTCACTGGCTGAATCATGGACTGGCCTCATAACTTGTGGATGCCACTTTTTAGTCCCCATTTAAAGTGAAAAATAAAATGGAGATCAAATAAGCTAGGTGGTTATTCAGTAAAAAGGGAGAGAGGGTGCAAGTAGCTATAGGAAAATCCCAGAAACTCAACTATAAGTAAACACTACAGTAAGCCAGGCAGAGTCCTTTGTCTGAATTAGAAATAAGTGAGAAGAACAGAACATGTCCCATGTGGTCTCACCAGGAATTGCCACAGAGGAGGGCCACTGAAGTTTTAACATCCCTTGTTGACTGCCCTTTTGTCTACAAGCTTATGGATCTGTCGACTCCCACTAGAGGCTCAGCTTCCAGATCAAAATAGAATTTTTACCACATCCAGGGCAGAGGTGACCTGTCCTTAGGAAGTATTAGGTGTTCTTTTTTTTTTTTTTTTTTCCCCCAAAGATTTATGTTATTTATTTATTTCTCCCCTCCCCCCTCATTGTTTGCGCTTGCCTTCTGCTCTCTGTTTCTGTTTATTGTGTGCTCTCTGTGTCTGCTTGTCTTTTTAGGAGGCACCAGGAAACGAACCCAGGACCTCCCATGTGGGAAGGAGGTGCCAATTGCTTGAGCCATCTCCACTCCCTACTTGTTGTGTCTCTCATTGTGTTTCCTTGTTGTATCATCTCGTTGCATCATCTTGTTGCCTCAGCTCACTGCACCAGCCCGTTGTGTCAGCTCGCTGTCTTGCTCATCTTTTTTAGGAGGCACTGGGAACCATACCCAGAACCGCCCCTGTGGTAGGCAGGTGCCCAACTGCTTGAGACACATCTACTTCCCAGGTGCTCCTTTTTTAAAGTGCAGCATCTAGATAGCACACACAAAGCCTTTGAGAGTCATTCATTTTCCAAGAAGCATTTTTAAATGTCTTCTCAGAATTGTCAAGGTTTTCCTAAGAGGACACATCACATTCTTTGTTTCCCTGGCTCATCTAAAGCAGAGCTTAGTTCACTAGCCTACAGTGCTTTTAATTTTCTTTATCTTAAGGTAGTCACAAGTCATTTTAATACAATGAGTTGCATCTTTCTCTTTTTTTTAATCTGAAAACAGTGAACTTTATTGATATGCCATCTGTTATCTTTAAATTACCTAGTAGTTTAAAGGTACTGTTTACTCTTCTTGATTGCATAATCATTGAGAATATAAATGATTATTCAGCAGTTACATCTCCATAGTTCAGAAAACCCACAGGAAGTATGTCAAGCATAGCACATTTGTTTATGTTGGCCAGTACAGATATGGGTAGTGGCTTTCTTTCTAATTAAAGTAATTTGGGTATTTTAATACCAATATGATAATAGTATTTTTCTGAAATGACTTTTTTTTTTTTTAAGGTGGTCAAGGAGCTGGTCCTCCTCAAAACCAGATGCCGGTGTCCCATGGGCCACCAAATATGATGCAGACCAGCCTCATGGGAATTCATGGCAACATGAACAACCAGCAGGCTGGTAGTTCTGGGGTTCCTCAGGTGAACCTGGGCAACATACAAGGCCAGCCTCAGCAGGGCCCACCATCTCAGCTGATGGGCATGCACCAGCAGATCGTGCCCTCTCAGGGCCAGATGGTCCAGCAACAAGGAACCTTGAACCCTCAGAACCCCATGATCCTCTCAAGGGCCCAGCTTATGCCCCAGGGCCAGATGATGATGAACCCTCAGAGCCAAAATCTTGGGCCCTCACCCCAAAGGATGACCCCACCCAAGCAGATGCTTCCCCAGCAGGGCCCACAAATGATGGCACCACATAACCAGATGATGGGGCCTCAGGGGCAGGTTTTGCTCCAACAAAACCCAATGATAGAGCAGATCATGACCAATCAGATGCAGGGGAATAAGCAGCAGTTTAACACTCAGAACCAATCCAATGTCATGCCGGGACCAGCACAGATAATGAGGGGACCAACTCCGAACATGCAAGGAAACATGGTGCAGTTTACGGGACAGATGTCAGGACAGATGCTGCCCCAACAAGGGCCTATGAACAACAGTCCATCTCAGGTTATGGGAATTCAGGGGCAGGTCCTGCGGCCACCAGGGCCCAGCCCACACATGGCCCAGCAGCATGGTGATCCTGCTACCACAGGAAATAATGACGTCAGCTTGTCTCAGATGATACCTGACGTTAGCATGCAACAAACCAACATGGTTCCCCCCCACGTGCAGGCCATGCAGGGAAGCAATGCTTCAGGAAACCACTTCTCAGGCCATGGGATACCTTTCAATGCACCTTTCAGTGGAGCACCCAATGGAAATCAGATGTCCTGTGGTCAGAATCCAGGCTTCCCAGTCAATAAGGATGTCACGCTAACAAGCCCATTGTTGGTCAACTTATTGCAGAGTGACATCTCTGCAGGCCATTTTGGGGTAAACAATAAGCAGAATAATACCAGCGCAAATAAACCGAAGAAGAAGAAACCCCCTCGGAAGAAGAAAAATAGTCAGCAAGATCTAAAGTAGGTTGCAATAGTTTTGCATCAAATCTTTTTTATTTGCTTCTGTGTGGACAACTTTTTTTGATGGAAAATTTTAAGCATATATAAAATTAGATTAGTATAATGAAATCCCCTGCTTCAGCAAATTAACTCACAGACTGTCTTGCCTTCTTCTCTACTGTCCCCCACTACCCTATTGATTATTTTAAAGCAAATTCACTTTGTAAATATTTCAGTGGGTACTTCTAAAAGATAAGTACTGTTTTTATATGACCGCACAATACCATTAGCACACCTAGAAAGACTATTACTTCTTTAATGTTCTCAAATATCTGGACAGTGTTCAAATTTCCCTGATTGTCTCCAGTTATTGTTTTTTACAGTTCAAATGAGGATCCAAACAAGATTCACGTCAGCAATTGGCTGACATGTCTCTTAAGTCTGTAGTCTTAGAGGGTTGTAGCACTCAGAGCTGGAAAAGTAACCCAGTGCTACCACCATACTAAACTCCACAAGGCACTCAATTTCAGGCATATCATAGCTATTTGGGGAATCAGAGAGGCAGTATGTTTGGAAAATGAAAACTGCCTAAGGAGACTGCTGTGTCTCAAATAGAAATGGTTTTTGCACAGGTGCCTTTCTTTTAAAGGCTCTTTTAACATCCCTAGAAATTTAAAACCCCAAATTAAGGTGATTGGACCTTTTTTAAAATCAGTTTCCATTTCTGTAAAGGCTCTCTAGGTGAGTTCTTTTGCAATATCACAGTATAAAGGGCAATTAACAAATTAATTTATATTTCATTTCCTGAAGCTAAGTGTTAAGTTATCTTTGGCTTTGATAAAGTGAGCTGGATTTTCTGCCTTTAATCATAAAACTGAAATTCATAAACATTAATAGGGAATAGTAGCTAATGAAGGTAAACAAGTTAATTGAAATAAACTGTTAGAGCTATAGAAAAGAATAGGGGAGCTTTATTTAAACTAGCTTGAATCTTCAAAATAACCAACTACCTTTCTCCAGCCTTCCCACATTTCTTTGGTTGTACTCTAATATTCTATCATACTCACTTGCTGCTTCTTGAATCTTATACATTAAAAGTCAATCATTGTATATTCATTACTTATATTTTCCTGAATTTAGACTTAAGCCCTTTAATTATCTAATTTTTCTGATGGCTCTCTCAGTTAAATCCTTTACTGCTATCAACCTGTGGGAATAACTTTTTTGTGGGGACAATTTTATTATTCCTTCAAGTAGTCTGGGAGTAAAATGCAAGGCTATTTAATTGCCATTAGTGTTCATTTTTTTATGTCTTCATCAGCTCTCAGGGTAATTGCTTACTTGTTGTTGACAAATTGTGACAGGATCAGGGCTCCTGAAGGGGACACAGTAGGTTTAATAGGAGCACCTGCACCCAGCTCTACTTTAGTTCACTGTGGGACCTCGGGCTCATCTCTTATACCTCTCTAGGCCTTTGTTTACTCTTCCATAACAAGAGGGGGCTGGACCAGATATTTTAGATTGTTTTAGTTGTCCATTTCATTGAAAGTAAAGGATACCACCGAATCCTTGATTATAATTTGAAATGAGAGAAAAGTATTATAAGGAGAAAATTGATATAGGGATCTAGATATGCAAGGGATCTCCTTCACATTTTAAACTTTCACATGCTGAGGCTTTTTAAAATGGATTTAAAGGTGGCTTATATACAGAATGCAGTGAGATAAAATAAAAGAGGGTGACCAAGATCAGGGCAAAGAGAAACTAAAGATAGGAGAGAATGGTTCAGCTTGGAATTCTTCCCTCTACCGCTTTTGCTACTAGAAATTCTAAGCCACATCCCAGTAAAAATTATGGCACCCCAAAGCCAATGAGGAGGGTCTGCAAATACTCATTCTACAGCAAAATCAATTAGCTTTGTTCTGTGTTCTCCATCTTCCTTTGTTCTCTGAATATCATTTCCATCAGCCAACCTACAGCCTCTTGCAAGTTGGAATGAATTCTGGTGCCACCATTGTAATATCCACAAAAAAGAAACACTCTGACCTCCCTGGTTGACTTTGATAGCTATGCTGCAGATAGTGTTGTTTCACAGGAACAGTAATTTATAATATTATTAGCCCCAAACTATGATCAGGTCTTAAAACATCTAAGGGGTGGGTGATTACATGGAAATCAGGAATTTCATCAGGAATTTGTGGAAAGCACTTGAGTAAATAGCCATACTATTAGATTGAATGGATTTTAACTTTTAATGAAATTGCCAGATTATTTTTATGCCAAATATTGAATATTTTATCCAAACTACAGAGATAAGAATAATGGGGAGGATGATGCAAACATTTTAGTTCTTCAGAAGTGGGGGAGGGGTTAAGCTACTTTCATGAGTAAATTTATGCAACTTACTCTCAAGTGTGTTATTTGTTTTTTAGCACTCCAGACACTCGCCCAGCTGGTCTGGAGGAGGCTGATCAGCAGCCATTGCCTGGAGAACAAGGAATTAACTTGGACAACTCAGGCCCTAAACTGCCAGAATTTTCAAACCGGCCACCAGGTGATAAAATGTTAGCTAAAGCTTATATACTTGTCTCCATTTATATAGCATTACAAAGGTTCCTTCTCTTCAAGGAAGCAGTAGGGTTTCATTTTGCTTATTTATTAGGCTACTTTAATGGTTTAATTAATTTAATGTGTCTAGTATTTGGAAACCTTTTCTTGATATTAAGAATATATATATATAGGCCTTTGCTTAGTCTTGGTTATTTTAAGTCCTCACAAAATCAGACTGAAATGTGAAATGCTTCACTATTCTTGTCAGTATCAAGGTTCTAATTGACATCAAAATGGAATAGGATTAAATGGAGAAATGTTTTTCACTCTAATCATGCTTGCCTACCTTCCTGCCTCCCACAAAGCAAGGAACTACCAGGGTTTAAAACAATATTTTTTTAAATATAAATTTTATTAATCTTTGAAACATAAAAAATATATATATAATGATACAGTAGATCCCATATCCTTACCACCCAGCTTAATAATAAGTAAATAAATACTACCCATATTGTTGAAGCCCCCTGTGTTGTACCCCTCTCTGATTATAAAATATTATCTACTAAATGTTAGAAAATTATGTTGAAAAGGAAAAAGCTCCTAAAATTCATTCATTTCAACCTAGGTGTTACAGAGCCAAGGCTAGCTGCCGTAGTATCTCTATAGCTGGTTACTCTTAGCCTGAGCAGTGATTTGTAACTTTATTCCCCTGTGACACAATTGAAGACACATAAGCTCTTCACACTTAGGCCACTCTTACATGTATATACAAAGGATTATGTTTTGTTTCTTCCTTACTAATTATTCCACCTCCTTTTTGACATGTGAGAGTGACTTTATTTTAGGAACAAACGTCAGTCCACTCTTAATTTATGTATTTTTAAAGGGAATCCATCATGATGTTAATACTCTGTTACTTGTTACAAATTGCTTAGGCACACCACACTTCCCATCAGTAAGTTGCAGCAGCAAAATTGAGGTTGGAAGGTCACCAGTCTTTGGCAGCTATGTCCAAAAAAGTGTTATGAGCAGGAAGGTACCTTCTTCCCTCAGACATGTCTGAACTTGTTTGTTGTATGAATCCCAGAGGTCCTCAGACTTCTCTGCAAATTGGAGATTGCAACCTGGGGGGCTGCAAGTTGAATTTGGCCTACAATGTGTTTGAATTGTCATGCAGTATTTTAAACAAAAACATGAATTCAGATGCCCTCAGACAGGACATCTGCTTTGCGGTTTGACTTTGTCCACAGGATTCCTACTGCTTTATACAAGCCCACCTCACTTTTTACTATCTACTTGGTCCTTGAAGGCATATGAGTTTGCATCCCTTGATTAATAAATTTGGGTTTTGATAGTATTTGGGGGCTCTGTGTGTGTCTATCTCCCTTCCTCCCCCGTTCTGTCACGTCAGCCCCGTCTGTCTTCTTATCATTAGTACCCTTTAGTATGCTGCCTCCTGCTTTCTTTCAAGAGGCTGCTGAATTGTCTGTGCTGCCCTCTTTGGTATTTAATATGATAACTGCTAGGCTAATTTTAAAGCCAACAGGCATCTGTGACATAGCCCTGACATCAAGGGTTTCTGTAGAAGTCCCAATGTTCTTAACACGGGCACCTCAGACTAGATGTGCAATATAAAAACCACTGTGTTTGGCTGTGCAGCTGAAAGGACAGTTAAACCTGTAGAAATGCCATATGTTTTTGGCTTTATAAAAGTAAAGAAATTACTTGGGCTTAAAACAAGAGGATTTTACAAAACAAAAACTTCAAAACTAGATTCTGCACATTGTACTCATTGGTACCATGGAACTCTTTGGCCAGAAGACATTAGTTCGCTATTCAACACAAGGGTCTGACCCTGTGGATCAGAGCAGCATTTGGTAGCTACTCTGAAAATCTTGAGCCAGTGTATCTTCCGACTACCAGAACGAACCATCCTTATTCCTGGGCCTCCTTAAAACCTGCCTCGTGTATTTTTCATGCAGCAATGGAAGGAATCTAGGTTGCAAAATTGTATCCTGGCAATATGCCCACTTTTCCCCACTGAAGCACCTTGGTTCTTGGTTTAATTTGATGATTCCTCCATTCTTTCTGCTGATTGCATAAGGGTTTTGCTTTTCAAATGCTGAGTTAAATCTTCACACAAGAGAGAATCATTTAAGATGTTGCCTTATGCAAATCTGTAAGGTTTTTGTCCCAGAAATTGTTTTTTATTCCTGAGGGCTATGCTTCTACCTTACTTATTCTCCAATTGTGGATTCATAGAACATATTTCTCCAAATAAAGTTTTGCATGTAAGAAAGTAAATGGAAATTAATATCCATTAAAACTTAAGAGTCCTCTTCTTTTTTTTTTTCCCCTTTAATTTGTGTATCAGCTCTGTTAGCCCCTATTGTTTATTAAACTATTTATGTTGGGTGAAGGGGCAGTTCAGTTCAGTCAGGTTCCCCGAAAGGATTGATCCTGAAGGATGCAGCTTAGTGTGTGGAGCTAATGGATTGGAGTAATTTTAAATCCCTCTTTCTCAAAGAAGTGAATCTTAGAGTTTTGTATTTTACTTCTATTGAAAGAATAAGAAAGCTATCTTCAATGCTGGCTATTCAATTAAATCAACCCTTTAAACAATTAATTCTGTAACCACAGAAAAAGTGAATTCTAAACACTTCACTTCATTTACAAGTACAGTGAAATATGATGTCTACGTGAGACCCCAATGCCAGGTGCTCAGCTGCTTGCTATTGACGGAATTTTTCTTGCTTCATCGAAATGTTTGGCTTGTATAGCTTTGGCTGCTTTCAGTACGTAGCACAAAGTGTCTTTCAGAGTCTCAGTGCAGTAATGCTTCACTCAGATCCCGAAGGCTGAGACCCTCCAGGTTTTTGGTACTTTGTATTTGCTCCCTTGAGCAATGCACTCCTCTGCTTATGTTGAATAATGAGGGGCTGCCTCCCCAGGAGCCGTGTGCCTGAACTGTTTGTGCACAGTGTGTGCGGCCTAGACGAGTATTGCTTGGCTATGCTCTAAAAGTAGCAGAACATCTCATGTTGAAAATCTAACTTCCCTGATTTTGGGGGCTTGTTTTAGGTTATCCTTCTCAACCAGTTGAACAGAGGCCACTTCAGCAGATGCCTCCTCAGCTCATGCAGCATGTGGCACCCCCACCACAGCCACCACAGCAGCAGCCACAGCCACAGCCACAACTGCCGCAGCAGCAGCAGCAGCAGCAGCAGCCACCACCTCCCAGTCAGCCACAGTCGCAGCAGCAGCAGCAACAGCAGCAGCAGCAGCAGCAGCAGCAAATGATGATGATGCTCATGATGCAGCAGGATCCCAAATCAGTTAGGCTTCCAGTCTCCCAAAATGTCCACCCCCCAAGGGGCCCCCTGAATCCAGACTCCCAGAGAATGCCCATGCAACAGAGTGGCAGCATGCCTGTCATGGTCAGTTTGCAAGGACCTGCCTCTGTACCACCATCGCCTGATAAACAAAGAATGCCAATGCCTGTGAATACTCCTTTGGGAAACAATTCAAGGAAAATGGTATACCAGGAGAACCCACAGAATCCTTCAAGCTCACCACTGGGAGAGGTGTCCTCCCTCCCTGAAACAAGTGGCAGTGAAGTACCATCTATCTCAGGAGGCCCAAATAACATGCCTTCACATTTAGTAGTTTCCCAGAATCAGTTAATGATGGCAGGGCCAAAACCTGGACCATCACCCCTTTCGGCAACTCAAGGTGCAACCCCCCAACAACCACCTGTAAATTCCTTGCCCAGTTCTCATGGCCACCACTTTCCAAATGTGGCTGCTCCAACCCAGACATCTAGGCCTAAAACACCAAACAGAGCCAGCCCCAGACCCTATTATCCTCAGACTCCCAACAACCGGCCTCCAAGCACAGAACCTTCTGAAATCAGTCTGTCACCAGAAAGACTCAATGCCTCCATAGCAGGACTCTTCCCCCCACAGATTAATATTCCTTTACCTCCTAGGCCAAATTTAAACAGGGGCTTTGATCAACAGGGCCTAAATCCAACAACTTTGAAGGCCATTGGGCAAGCTCCTTCAAATCTTACCATGAATAACCCTTCCAGTTTTGCCACCCCACAAACTCACAAGTTAGATTCTGTGGTGGTGAATTCTGGAAAGCAGTCTAACTCTGGTGGAACAAAACGGGCAAGTCCAAGCAATAGTCGCAGGTCTAGTCCTGGGTCCAGTAGGAAAACCACCCCAAGTCCTGGGAGGCAAAATTCAAAAGCCCCTAAACTCACTCTGGCCTCTCAAACAAACGCAGCCCTGTTACAGAACATGGATTTGCCAAGGAATGTTTTGGTCAGTCCCACTCCTTTGGCTAATGCCCCTGTACCTGGGAGCTTTCCTAACAACAGTGGGCTGAATTCTCAGAATCCCACCATGTCTGTAGCTGCAGTGTGCAGTGTTCTCGAGGATAACAAGGAGAGCTTGAATGTGCCTCAGGACAGCGAGTGCCAAAACTCCCAGAGTAGAAAGGAGCAAGTCAATGTTGAGCTAAAAGCAGTCCCTGCCCAAGAAGTTAAAATGGTTGTTCCTGAAGATCAATCCAAAAAGGATGGGCAACCTTTGGATCCTAACAAACTTCCCAGTGTCGAAGAGAACAAAAGTTTGGTGTCTCCTGCTATGAGGGAAGCACCAACATCATTAAGTCAACTTCTTGACAACTCTGGAGCTCCTAATGTGACCATTAAACCCCCTGGGCTTACAGATATGGAAGTACCACCACCAGTAGTTTCTGGGGAGGACCTCAAAAAAGTAACTGTCATTCCCACATTGCAGGATCTGTCGTCTTCTAAAGAACCCTCTAACTCTCTAAACTTACCTCACAGTAATGAGCCGTGTTCAACCCAGGTGCCTCCAGAACTGAGTGAGGTCAGTTCTAATGTTGCACCAAGCATCCCTCCAGTAATGTCAAGGCCTGTCAGCTCTTCCTCCATTTCCACTCCTTTGCCCCCAAACCAGATAACTGTTTTTGTAGCTTCCAATCCTATCACGACTTCAGCTAATACATCAGCAGCTCTGCCAACTCACCTGCAGTCTGCATTAATGTCGACAGTTGTCACAATGCCCAATGTGGGTAGCAAGGTTATGGTTTCTGAAGGACAGTCAGCTGCTCAGTCTAATGCCCGGCCTCAGTTTATTACACCTGTCTTTATCAATTCATCCTCAATAATTCAGGTTATGAAAGGATCACAGCCAAGCACAATTCCAGCAGCCCCACTGACAACCAACTCTGGCTTGATGTCTCCCTCCGTCGCTGTCGTTGGCCCTTTACACATACCTCAGAACATAAAATTTTCTTCTGCTCCTGTACCTCCCAATGCTCCCTCTAGTAGCCCTGCTCCAAATATACAGACAGGTAGATCCCTGATCCTTAACTCACGAGCCACCCCTGTTCAGCTTCCTTCCCCCACTTGTATAACTTCTCCAGTTGTCCCTCCTCATGCCCCTGTCCAGCAAGTGAAAGAATTGAATCCAGATGAGGCTGGTTCTCAAGTGAGCACCTCAGCAGCAGATCAGAACACTCTGCCCTCTTCACAGTCAACCACAATGGTTTCTCCCCTTTTAACCAATAGTCCAAGCTCCTCTGGCAACCGGCGAAGCCCAGTCTCATCTAGTAAGGGCAAAGGAAAGGTGGACAAAATCGGCCAGATTTTGCTGACCAAGGCATGTAAGAAAGTCACAGGCTCTCTTGAGAAAGGGGAAGAGCAATATGTTGCAGATGGAGAGACTGAAGGCCAAGGGCTAGAGACCACAGCCCCAGGGCTCATGGGAACAGAGCAATTATCCACAGAGTTGGACAGTAAAACCCCAACGCCCCCAGCACCCACTCTGCTAAAAATGACCTCTAGTCCCGTGGGCCCAGGCTCCACCTCAGCAGGACCCAGCTTACCAGGCGGTGCTCTCCCCACCAGTGTACGCTCAATAGTAACCACTCTAGTATCCTCTGAACTCATCTCCACAGCGCCAGCCTCAAAAAACAATCATGGTGGCATAGCATCTGAGCCACTTGCGGGTGGCCTAGTGGAGGAGAAGGTGGGATCCCATCCAGAGCTTCTACCCAGCATAGGTATGTACTCGGGGCCTGGAAACTTCTCATGTCAAAATTTTTTGGTGACCTGTCTATCCCAAAAGAGAAAGCATGACTCCTTTTCTACTTTGAGGAGAAGAATGGGCTAAATGGCAATAGTGGTCATTTTATTTATTGGTTGTACACTGGTAATACATACTTTTAAATCCTATGTTACATTAACATTCATTAACATGATTACATTCATTACATTATGTGGTTATATAAGGATATACCTTGTTTAAAAGTTTTTCAGTTTACAAGGAAGCATTTTTGCATACATTGTCTCACATCACCTTCATACCAAGCCATGTCAGGTAGTCTTAACCCCATCCTAAGGATGAAAAAATTTAGCTCAGAGAAGTTCCATAATTTGTTCAAAGTCTGTATTGTGAACCTCCAGTTATGTGAACAGCAGCCTCTGCAGGTTCTCCTTATGATGAAGACTTGCTCTCCACTCTTTCAGAGCAGGGTTCTCATCATTAGCTCACCTTAACGGTACATAGGAAATAACCTGAACTAGATATACCTGAACAGCCCCTTCCTCATTGTACAGTATTCCAGGGGCTAATCCCCTTCTGTCTGTGCTACCCCCGAGGAGAGTTTTCCTCAAAACCAGGTGTTATGATAATAGACACAGGAGGAGCTGAGTGGTTAAGAGCTCAGAGTCTAGAGTGAGATAGGCTTGGGTTGGGTCACAGCACCAGCATTTGCCAGCTGCATGGGCTCGGGCAAGTTACTTGGCTACTTCAAACTTCAGTTTCCTCCTTTGTGATAAGGGGGAAATGGTGGTTCTAAGAATTCAGTGAGGTAATGCGTGTAATGTGCTTAGTGCAGGGCCTAGAACATAGTTATTGTTCAATAAATATTAAAAATTGTTATTACCAGTTGCTTTTTTGATGTAATCCTTGTAAATTGGTCCATTCCATTCATGTATATCTAATTCAGGTTATTTTCTGTGTGCTTTTAAGGTGGGCTAATGATGGAAGCATAGAGTGTCCTTACACCTTCCCTCTTTCTTCCTCCCGCCCAGTCTTCCTCCTTCTGTGAGGCTTAAGTGGCGCATGATCTCTGTTTCGCCAAAGTGGAATCAATCACACACTGCCAGAGCTGGGAAAGACCTTTGCAATATCCTAGGCCAGCCGTAGTGCCTGACTCGTTCATGTAACTAAAATGCTTCAGGTGCCTCCATGTATTAGGCACTGTATTAAGCACCCATGATGGGTAGAAAAAGCACAAGCATCAGGGTCAGATCAGATTCAAATTTATCCACTGGTTACCAATTGCAGTTGGATAAATTCCTTAACTTCTAAGCCATGTACTTCACCTGTAAAATGGAGATTATATTAATCTCCTGCCTCCCAGAATTTATACAAGGATTGATTGAGAGGACTCACATAAAGTGGCCAGCACACTGCCTCAGAGCTCTGGAAAGGTTAATTCCCCTTCTCTGCCTCTTCACCTCAGTGCTAGAGGTACTGGGAGGGATAAAGGCCCTCAAGCAGTTCACTGTCCTTGTAGGAGACAGACTTCACATGCAGTTACAAAGCAGAGGGGGGGCGGATGTGGCTCAAATGGTTGGGCGTCCGTATCCCGTATGGAGGGACCTGGGTTCGATCCCCGGTACCTCCTGGTAAAATGGAAAAAAAAAAAAAAAAAAAAGCAGAGGGTTATGTGTTTCTGTTTCTAGTTCTCTTGATGTAAGTGAGCCCTATGAATTAAAGAGAAATCCGGTGTGACTTAAATATATTCTCTGCTATGAAATGTTTCCATTTCTACTTCCTTTCAGGGAACTTTTCTCTTAGGCACAGAAAGAATAATGAAGAAATTATTAGAAAATACTATATGGATTGTATATAATACTAGGGAAATATGAAGCCAGCAGTTAGAAAAAATTCTCAATTTTAGTTAGGCCACCCATTTTGCTTATAGTGAGTGCTTCCATTCTTTTTCAGGGAACTTCTGTACTTTTACCTTGAAAATTAAGAAACCACTGTGAAAGTTAAAAGTAGAAGTATTAAGGTATAGCTTTAAGTTTTGTCAGATAAGCCTCCAAAATAACTTCTTAACACAAATATATTATTGACTGCTTTACTAAGCAGGGAGAGGGATATATAAAAATTCACATTTTCCACAAGACAGTTAAAACTTTTTGCAGAGTTTATCTAAAGATATTAGACTGAAGGGTCAGGGTGAGAGGAGATACCCTTGAGTGACTGTGGTATATCTGTGCCCTTTCCTTAATCATCTTATGTTCCAGGAAGACTGAATTCTGGAGTACATTTTATACTCTACTCCATTCCTCTTCAAGGGCCTATGTTTTCTCTGTCCTTCAAAGCCCAATTCTGATGCTTCTCCCACAAATGTACCTTCAGATTTCTCAATCTAGAATTGACTTCCTTGCCTTTGGGCTCGTGCAGCACTTTATACCTTATGTATATCCTTCTTATGACATCATAGTACACTCCAAAGTACCATGTATATATCTTATTTTTTAATACTAGACTGAGTTCCTGATGGGCAAAGAGGATGTAATTTGGTCTCTATATGTGCTTGGCACAGTGCCTTGCCCCTCCTAAGTTCTTAGTAGCTACTTGTTAGATAATTAAATAACATAAAATTGATTTATTCCATAAAGGTGAAATGAATACCTGCTTGCTAGGTGCTGTAGAAAAAGACAAAATAAACTATATGATTGATTTCTGCTCTCAAGGAATATAGTCTTTAGAGAGTTGAAACAGAATAAAAAATAAATGCTAGGACAAATGGTGTAATCATTCCTCTGAAAGTGGTTTGTGCTGCCTACTAAGGTGTGTTTTGTTTTGTTTTGTTTTGTTTTGTTTTGTTTTGTTTTGTTTTAGAGTAATGGGCAGGACTTGACCCCAAGAAGCAAAAAAATATGGGTGCTCTTGTCCTCGTGAACACCTCCTTCCCTCATCTTTGTACACACAAAGAGGAAAACAAATACCCCTAAGTGCTAGTCTTTGTTAGAATGTTAAAGTTAATTTTTTAAGTAGGTTTTGAAATGTGCTTGTAATTTCAAGGCAACTTCACATGCTGCCCTTCATTTAAGAGTATATGTGTTCCAGCAGTTACTTAGCCCTTGATTCAGTCAGTGCACTCTGTTATGTTTAGAAAAGAAAGTAAAAGGCCTGTATTTTTTTTTATTCCCTTAGCCTCTACACAGAGTTTAGTCCCAAAGGAAACTCCAGCCACAGCTCTGCAGGGGTCTATTGCCAGGCCAGGTAAGGCATACCTTGGAAAACTTCTCAGAGTGGACAGGGTTGCATGTGAAGGAATTGCTGCTGTCCTCATTGTCACATGCTCATGCCAGGAAGTGGTTGGAACTATGTTATCTGTTTGCTTCAGAGTAGACCGCAGTTGAGTCGCAGAGCTTGTGCAGTACTGTTTGTGATTGTTTTCTCCCAACCAGCTTGCTCTCTTATGCATTACTGGTGTCAGCCAGGGAACTCAAGAAAGGCGTCTCAGTGCCCATTGTCTGTTCATCACTCAGCGGGGGCAGTTTTTGTTTCAGATGCCCTGCTCCACAACATGGCATGCATGGCTGGCAGCTGACTGGCTGGCATATGGTAACTCACTGGGCTGGCAAGTGTTAAATGCACTAAGATGGTGATAGCATTACCCTGACAGGAGTGGAGGCTTGTTCAGAGAATCTCTGCTACAGTGAGATAGCCATTCCCCAGGGAGATATAGAGTTATTTCAGTCATCTCTGGGTGGCATTAGGTTTCTTCCCATGACCAAGATATTGTAAATAGCACTAGGGATGGTGTTTCTGAAAGGAGAAATCCATGGTAATCTGTTGTGGGATACTGGGTCAGCTCGGAACACATTAGGATCTTGATGGTAGTAAAAGCACCATTTCCGCCTCCACAGACTGGACTCCCGATGCAGATAAATATCATAGACATAATGCAATTTAGTCTTGCCTGGCTCTTTGGCATCAAAGGGTACAAAAACAATTATGATTGCTTCCCACAAGGAGATTAGGCTCTTATTGCCAATTCAATTACTTGCCAAAATTGATACCAAAAAACCCCAACAGCACAACCATATTTAACTTGTGATTATTTTAAAACCTGCTTCAGGGTGCTAGGTCCTATTGATGGATAGGACTTTGTAATGCACACTTCTTGGGTAAAATCAGGCCTCAGAGTGGAATATAATGAGCAAAAATATTTCAGCCACACATGTTCTTTTTTTTTTGCTCCCTACTGCCCACATGATGACTGACATTGTACTAGACATTTGGGAGGGGTGGGAATGGAGCAAATTGTTCAGAAAATGGGAACAGGTAGTAAAACACATTTTTGGTGAGAAAAGGAATAACTACAAAAGGGAAGGGCCTTCCATTTCCTGCCATCAATGTGTACCCCAGAAAATGGGCTTTACCATATCATATTGTCCCTCCTTCTCAGAGTTATTGGTCTAAGAATCTTTTTCTTTTAGAAGTTTGGCTTAAATGAATTTCCTTGAAATACTCCCCAAAACCACCGACTGCCTTCACGCAATCCCTTTGGTCCCTGCTTATATGAACTAGCAGTGATAATGTTAAAAATCCTCAAAAGCATTGAATTTTGTCTAGTTTCAAAAGAACAAACTAATCAAGGTTAGCATCTTTTCTGACTTGGGCCAGTTTGTATGCTCCAGCCTAACTAGCAAGGTAGTAAGAGGGCTCTAGCCGAGATTCATTGAGTTGGTATCTGTTTCCTACAGATATGTTCCCACATTTTTGTGGGTGATTCACTAAACAGCAAATGAGAAGCAAGGATTCCCTTCTGCCAGCCTCTTGCTTTGAAGGCAAGAGTAGTCCAGCTTCCTCACATGGAAGGCTACATCAATATAATTATCATAATAATAGCTAATATTGAGTGATTGCTAAGTACAGAACTAAAATTATTAAAATATGTGTTATTTATCTTCTTAACTTTGAAGTGGATAAAGTCGTTATCCCCATTTTTCAGATGAATAATAACTCAATAATTTGCCAAAGTCATACAGCTAATAAACAATGAAATCAAAACTTGAACCCAGGTACTCTGACTTCACTGCCTTCAAGGAGCTTACCATGTAATCAGTAGGGGAAGTTAGACATATTACACTATCTTTAGATGTAAATCTTAACACTGAGTGTGAAGTACTGAATGCCCTAAGAGGGGAGACAGGTAGAGGACTGTGAGAGGCCAGAGGCAGGAAAGATTGCTGCTATAGTGCATCAGGGAAGGCTTTTTGGAAAAGATGGAACTACCTCAAGGCATATAAAATATTTTTCTGCTGCTACTGAGGGGAAAAAGTGTCTGGTAAACCCAGAGAGAGAGAGAGAGAGTTCATTTGTGCAAAACCTTGCTAGACAAATCACTACATTTTTTTGGAAGGCATTGGGAAATCGAGGAAAAGAGGAACATAATGAGATCTCTGGGAGATAGCTCAGAGGAAATCAGTCTGCCCTATAAAACTGAGAGAGGAAGTCCTTTGGAGGAAGATGCATCCTTAATAGATGTTCAAGTCATATTTGAAGATTGCTGTCTTTAAAAAAAAATTGTCAAGAGGGTGGAGATACTTTAAGAATGCAAACAGTCTCTTCTACATTAGAGGAAGAGGCTAACCTAGTTGTAGCTGGCTACATATGATCCTGGCAGTGTAAATTTCATTCTCTTGATGCAAACAGGATTATTTCAGAGTAGAAATAAAAGTAGACCAAGTGTCTTATGCCCCAGGAAAACCAAGTTGTGTCTGTGTCAACTCTGTCTTTATATCATGCAAAGCAAAATCCTGCTGGGCACTGAGACACTTTGGCCTAAATAGGGCATTCAAATTCTCATAGACACCTAACTTCTCCCTGTGGACATATACACTAGCAGCTTTCACATCTCATTTCTGTCCTCCTTTGTATTTTTTATAGAACTCGAGGCAAATGCTGCCATAGTCCCTGGGCAAAGGTAAGATGATCATTTCTGCATATTCAGCATCAATACAGTATATAAACCTCTTTGACAGGTATCAGCTTTCTCAGCCATTAAACCTCTTCTCATCTTGTCCTTTTCCTTCACTCTTCTAATAGTCTCTTTTTCCCGGTCTGTTCTTTCTGCTGATCTATTTTTCCGGCTATAGCAGGGAGTTGTCATGAGGAATCTTAACCCTTCAGAGTTAACATTTCTCTTAATAAAACTTAATGACTAAATGTCTACTTTTATGGTTGTTTTGAAATTGAATGAGATCACGTGTTCACACTCAACATAGTAAATATTAAGTGCCCAATAAATGGGAACTATCAGTGTCAATAATAATAGTCCTTGCCACTACATTCTGAAATATAGCTGTTTCATCCACACTTTACAAATGAGAGAGGCAAGGAGAAAGAGAGAGTGAGGGGAAACTAGGCAGGGTCTGGCCCCCAAACCTCAAGCTCTTTCTGTTATACTGTGCCACCCCACATAACCTAACAGTCAATGCTGTGGCTTCAACTTCATCAGCCACACAAAGAGGAGTATTATAGTTTTCCCAAAGACCTTTTTTCATATTGTTTGCTTGTTTTAATTCTTATTGTGGTAGCATATATACAACATAACACTTCCCATTTTAACCATTTTGAAGTATACAGTTCAGTGGTGTTAATTACCTTCACAATGTTGTGCTATGGTCACCACCATTCATTACCAAAACTTTTTCATCACCCCAAACAGAAACTCTGTACCAATTAAGCATTAACTCCTCAATCCCCAACCCCACTCATACCCTGTAATCTACTTTCTGTCTCTATGAATTTGTATATTCTAGTTATTTCATATAAGTGAAATCATACAATATTTATCCTTTTGTGTCTGGCTTATTTTACTCAGCATTACGTCTTCAAGATTCATCCATGTGCTCTCATGTATCAGGATTTCATTCCTTTTTACAGCTGAATAATATTCCTTTATACACACACACACACACACACTCACCACATTTTGTTTATCCATTCATCTGTTTATGGGCTCTTGGGTTTCTGCCACTTTTTGGCTATTGTGAATAATGCTACTATGAACATTGGTATACAGATACCTAAGCTCCTGCTTTCAATTCTTTTGAGTATATATCTAAAAGTAGGATTGCCAGGTCATACAGTGATTCTATATTTAATTTTCTGAGGATCTGCCAAACTGTCTTCCACAGCATTGCACCATTTTACATTCCCACCAGCAATGTACGAGGATTCCTATTTCTCCGCGTGCTTACCAACATTTGTTATTATTTGTGTGTGTGTTTATTTTATTTATTTCTTAATTATTTTTAATAGACATCCTAGTGGGTGTGAAATGGTATCTCATTGTGATTTTGAATATTTGCATTTCCCTAATAGCTAATGATATTGCACATCGTTTCTTGTGCTTATTGGCCATTTTTATATCTTTGGAGAAATGTCTATTCAAGTCTTGCCCTTTTTAAAACTGGGTTGTTTGTCCTTTTGTTGTTGAGTTCTAGGATTTCTTTTTATTTTTTGGATATTAAACCCTTATTGTATATGTGGTTTTCAAGTATTTCCTCCCATTCTGTAAGTTGTCTTTTCACTCTCTTAATGATGTCCTTTGATGCACAAAAGTTTTTCAATTTGATGAAGTCCAATTATCTTTTCTTTGTTGCTCATGCTTTTGGTGTAAAGTCTAAGAATCCATTGCCTAATACAAGGTCCTGAAGATGTTCCCCTGTGTTTTCTTCTGGGACCTTTATAGTTTTAGGAATTATATTTAGGTCCTTGATCCATTTCGAGTAAATTTTTGTATATGGTGACACTCTTTTGCATGTGGATATCCAGTTTTCCCAGCCCCATTTATTGCAAAGACTATTCTTTCCCCATTGAGTGTACTTTGTGCCCTTGTTAAAAAATCAACTGGCCGTAGATGTGAACTCATCCCTTTTATAGTGTAGGAATGTGCTAGGTAGCATTTTTAAGAATTTTTAATATTTGTACATCAACTTAGTTTGTAAAACACCCTCATAATCATTGTCCCGTTTGATCCTCATATTAGCCCTGTGAGGTGGTCATAATAGGCAACATTTATTTGAGTGCTATTCTTTGCCATGCACAAGCTCCCTGGATGTATTATCTCTGGGAAATTTAATTTTCACAGGGTCTATTAGGAAAGTAAATTCTGTTTTACAGGTGAGGAATCTAAGTCTCAGAAAGGTTAACTAAATTGTCCAAGGTCACAGATTTGCTAAATGGTGAAGATGAGATTCAAACACAGACCTTCTGACTATGTATTGTAGGGATTTAGAGATCAAGAGTCTGAAACTTGGAGTTAAATACCATGGCCAGTAAATGCATAGCTAATATTTGACCCCGTGTTCTTTTAATTCGAAATTCATTGCTATTCCTACTATACTGCTCTGTATATCTGGCTTTATTTGGATTCATTTGTAATTCCAAGGCATACATCAGCTATGTGGCTAGAGAAAAGAAGCTAACCAGGTCAAAAATCCCCTGTGGGCATTTGTTTCCAGAGCTGCCCAGCATTAGCCTTCTAAACACCAGGAGGGTACTGCTGTAGCATTTGTTTTGCCAAGGAAAAAAAAAACAAAGGCAGCTCTATTAGGAATCTTTCTTCCTCAGAGAAGTTGACTATTTTCTGGTCTCCCAGCCAGAAAACCATCCTCACCACCTCTAAGTGGAGGTATAAATCCCCCTAACTTGTAATTCCACCCCAGCTCCAGCCCCGCCTCTACTTTGACTTGCCTTGGCTTATTGTTGGGTATGGGGCAGCTTTTATGCATAAAGCTTGGTTAGTGAACCGAGTGGCCAAATTCCCAGCCATGGTGCTACAGAGGGTCCTCCTGCAGGAGTGAATGGTGGAGGTGCAGGGATAGTTGATAATTGAGTCAGACCATGGTTCATCCCTTAAGGAGAAACAACTCCACTTGGGGATGAGGTTATGGAAGACTTCCAAAAAGAGGTACACCAGAGTATTTTATATTATTTTTGTTTTGGTTCCATGCCTTGCAAATGTAGTTAATTACTTCCTTTTCTCTTTTTTGCCTCATGTTTTTGTTTTTGTTTTTAGGAGGTACTGACAATTGAACCCGGGACCTCGTATGTGGGAAACAGGTGCTCAACCACTGAGCTACACCAGCTCCCCTTTCCTAATGATTTTTAAATATTATCTTTAAAAGCCTTTTTTTAATTTAATTTTTTTGTTTTGTTATTAGAGAGGTTTTAGATTTACAGAAAAATCATGCTGAAACTACAGTTTCCATATATCCCCCCTCACATGCACAGTTTTCCCTGTTATTAACACTTTGTATTAGTATGGCCTATGTTACAATTAATAAAACAATCTTATTATAAATATACTATTAACTATAATCCATAGTTTACATGAGGGTTCACTGTTTCTGTTGTACAGACTTAGTTTCTTTTTAAATTTTAATTTTAGTAATATACATACACCTTAAAATTTCCTCTTTAACCAAATTCAAATATATAACAGAGTGGTGTTAATTACATTCACAATGTTGTGTTGCCATCACAACCATCTATTACCAAAATGTTTCTGTCAAACAAAAAACTGTACCAATTAAGCATTTACCGTCATTCCCTACCCCCACCCTGGCCCCTGGTAACCTGTATTCTAGTTTTTGACTCTATGAATTTGCTTATTCTAATTATTTCATATCAGTGAGATCATGTACTATTTGTCCTTTTGTGTCTGGCTTATTTCACTCAGCATTATCCATTCATCTGTTAATGGACACTTGGGTTGCGTTTATCTTTTGGCAATTGTGAATAACGTGCTATGAACATTGGTGTTCAAGTATCACTTCGGGTTCCTGCTTTCAGTTCTTTTGGGTATATACTTAGAAGTGAGAATACCGGGTCATATAGTAATTCTGTATTTAGCTTTCTGAGGAATTGCCAAACCGTTTTCCACAATGGCTGCATCATTTTATAGTCCCATTAACAATGAACAAGTGTTCCTATTTCTCTACATCCTCTCCAACACTTGTAATTTTCTTTTTTCTTTTTTAATAGTAGCCATTCTGGTGTGTTTTTTGATATGCATTTCGCTAGTGGCTGATGATGTTGAGCATCATTTCATGTGCTTATTGGCCATTTTTATATCTTCTTTGGAGAAATGTCTATTCAGGTTTTTTGCCACTTTTTAATTTGGTTGTCTTTTTGTTGTCAAGTTGTAGGATTTCTTTATATACCCTCAATATTACACCCTTTCAGGTATGTGGTTTCCAATTATTTTCTCCCTTTCTTTAGGTTGCCTTTTTACTTTCATGATAAACTCCTTTGTGCAAAAATTTTTTAATTTGATGAAGTCCCACTTATCTTTTTTTTTCTTTTGTTGCTTGTGCTTTGAGTGTAAAGTATAAGAAAGCATTGCTTAACGCCAGGTTCCGAAGGTGATTCTTTTGTTTTCTTCTAGGAGCTTTATAGTTTTGCTTCTTATATTTAGGCTGTTGAACCATTTTGAGTTCACTTCTGTATGTGGTGTGAGGTAGAGGTCCACCTTCATTCTTTTGCATATGGATATCCAGTTTTCACAGCACTATTTGTTGAAAAGACTCTTCTTTCCCCATTGAGTAGAAATGGCACTCTTGTCAAAAATCAGCTGTCCAGAGATGTGAGGGTCTATTTCTGAACTCTGTGTTTGATTCCATTGGTCTATATATCTGTCCTTGTGCCAGTATCATGCTGTTTTGATTACTGTAGCACTGTAGTAAGTTTTAAAATTGGGTTGTGTGAGTCCTCCAACTTTGTTCTTTTTAAAGATGGTTTTGGTATTCATGGCCCCTTACCCTTCCATATAAAATTTTAACTTTATTTTTAAAGAAGTTTTAGATTACAGAAAAGTTACATCAAAACCATAGAGCCTTCCATATAAATTTGATGGTTGGCTTTTCCATTTCTGCAGAGAAGGTTGATGGAATTTTTGTTGGAATTGCATTGAATCTGTACATCTCTTTGGGTAGAATTGGCATCTTAACAATATCTAGGCTTCCAATCCATGATCACAGAATGTCCTTCCATTTATTTAGGTCTTCTTTGATTTCTTTATGTACAAGTCCTTTACATCCTTAGTTAAATTTATTCCTAGATATTGATTCTTTTAGTTGCTATTGTAAATGGAATTTTTTTTCTTGATTTCCTCTTCAGATTGTTCATTACTAGTGTATAGAATCACTACTGATTTTTGCATGTTGACCTTTTACCCTACCACTTTGTGGAATTCATTTATTAGCTCTAGGAACTTTGTTGTAGATTTTTCAGGATTTTCTAAATATAAAATCATGTTATCTACAAATACGTAAAATTTCACTTCTTTTCCAATTTGGATTCCTTTTATTTCTTTTTTTTTTGCATAAATGCTCTGGCTAGAAATTATAATACAGTGTTGTAACAGTGATACAGTAGGCATCCTTGTTTTGTTCCTGATCTTAGAGGGAAAGCTTTCAGTCTTTTCCATTGAGTATGATGTTAGCAGTGGGTTTTTCATATATACCCTTTATCATGTTGAGGAAGGTTCCTTCTATTCCTAGTCTTCCAAGTGTTTTTATTAAGAAAGGGTATTGGATTTTGTCAGTTGCCTTTTCCACATTGATTGAGATGATCGTGTATTTTTTTTCCCTCATCCTCTTATGAAGATTTTCTTATGTTGAACCACTCTTGAATACCTGGAATAAATCCCACTTGATCATGATATATAGTTCTGTTAATGTGCTCTTGGGTTTGGTTTGCCAGTTTTGTTGAGGAACCTAATGATTTTTTAACATGAATTTTTTTGAACCATGAAAGTAGTAAAAAGTTTATTAAAGAAAACTTGAAATTCAGAGAAGCACAGGTAGAAAATCACTCAGAATTCCTACAACTCAAAAATATCCAGTGTATATAATCCACTGTGTATATTTTAGTTCCCTTCTTCCAGTCTTTTTCTCAGAGTATGTATACATGATAAAGATATAATGTCAGGGGAAGCGGGTGTGGCTCAGTGAATAGAGCCCCCGTTTACCATATGGGAGGCCCAGGTTCGCGCCCCGAGGCCTCCTTGTGAGGGCACGCCGGCCTGAGCGGTGCGGTGGGCTGATGCAGCAACCTCACGGCAGGAAGCGGCTGTGGCGCAATGGATAGCGCACCCGTTTACCATATGAGAGGCCCCGGGTTCGCTTCCCGGCGCCTCCTTGTGAGAGCAGGCCGGCTCGCGCGGTGTCGTGGGCTGATGCAGC